>CM065385.1:25572500-25645000 GCA_033060915.1 Euryodendron excelsum | reverse complement strand
GAAGGGTTTCAAGTCGAGAATGTGGACAAACTAGACCTTGAAGATTCGATTTATACAGATTGAAGAAGGAAGCATTGAGTCGAGCCCATGATAATAAACAAAAGCGCTGCTTAGGAGGCAACCCAAGAGAAGTTCGTTTTTCTTTTCTTGTTTTCGCATTTATATATTGGTTATTTCTGCCCTTTCTATGCATTTTACTTTACATTGGGGACAATGTGTTTTTGTGTGGGGGAGGGGATTTAGGTTGTGTTTTTGTGTTTTTATGTTTTAATTTATTTTAAAAAACAATAATAACAAAATTCAATTAAGCTTGAAGAATTCATAACATGATTGAATAAGTAATCTTCCAACTTAGAATTAATTAGTCTAGTTATTTTACTTGAGATTAGAGTGACTGAATTTGGTAGACAAAAGCTGGTGAGATTTTGAACCTTTAGACTGACACATCCATATCAGTCATTATTTTCTTTCATGTGAGATATTCTTCCATGGATTTGTTACTCTAGAACGTGCCTTGATTCTCTTCGAGGTCATATTGACACATGCATACATGAACATGATTAAGGCCATCTTTGTTATAAGCTATATGAGCTAAATAGCTTGCCTTGTAATTAATTCTTTCCTTTGTAAACTTCCTTGAGCTTGATATGTCATTATTGTAAACCCACATTACAAGCTTTAAACCCTAAAAAATAATGCCTTTACCTCAGCCGTAAAGCTAGTGGAGCATTATTCATCATTATGATACGTATGGGTATGCAAGAAATAAGTGTGGGGTGTCCGGTATTGTGGTAAGGCTATGGTTGGTGAAAAAGAACATGTTTTCATTCTCAATTCATGAGTTCCATTATTGATGTAATTTTGAAAAAAAAAAGAGAAAAAAAAAAAGAAAAAGAAGAAAAAAAAAGGGGAAGAAAAAGAGAGAAGGGAAGTGATGGAAGAAATTGCTTTTAATGTTACAAATTATCTATGTTCACAATTCATTCTAAAATTCTAAGAAATAGGTTTGTTTATATGGGATTTATACAAAGACAGAAGCTGTTGAATGGAGTGATTGGTTTTACATGTCTTATATATTCAAACTTGAGTTGAGTCATTTTTGCTCCACTAGTTTTGATGGCTTTTGAGCTACATTTCGAAATATTTCCCACCTTGATCTTAAACCCCGTTATAACCCTTGAAACGTCCTTATGATTCGTGTTCTGTATGTGATCCTAGTGGTGGAGAATGAGAAAATATGCAAGCCTATGGTAGATCATTTCCATTAGAATGAATTTGAGCGATACACATACCTTTTAAATACATGAGAGTCGAGTGTTTATTTTTGTGAGGGTTTACATATTCAATTTACTCCATCTTTAAGTGGAAATGCTTGCTAAGTGATTGTGAGCTGTTTGAGAATGTTGTTCATGATATGTTATGAGTTTTGAAGAGTTTGGATGTTCTTTGTTACAACTTTGATATCTTAGGAAAGTGAGTTTGAGTTTTGCACGGGGACGAGCAAAGGTTAAGTATGGGGGAATTTGATGAGAATGCAAATGTCATATTTTTCTCCCTTAAAGTTTAGTCTTGTATACTTATTTGGTACCTAAAGATACTCACTATTCTTATATTTTGACTTAGGGTGCTATGGAACGCCAAGAAAGAGAATCTTAGCTTAAAAGTGGTGAATTCGCACAAGATTAGAAGAAGCGTTCTAAGGAGCATTCGAACGGTCTCAGGAGGTGTTTGAATAGTAGTAGAAGCGTTCAAACGGTACGTGAGACGGATTCACGTCAAGTTCAAGTTCGAAGAGCGTTCAAAATATACAGAGAGTAATTTTACCATTCAAAGTGTGTTCGACGCATCGTTCGAATGGTGGTAAGGGCATTTGAACGGTCGTGCGCAGCTGCAAAATTTCAAAAGCCTATAAAAGATGGGACTGTTTTGTTTTTAGGGTTGTTGATGTTTTTCGTGTTATTCTAGGTTATTATTTAAGTTGTTTTCATAGCCCTACGTGGCTAAACTTTGAATCTTGGTCGAAGGAGATAGAAACCTTGGAATTAATAATAAACTATGAAATCTAATTTTTTTTCATTTTTCGATTTATGGTTTGAGTATCGAATGTTATTCTATGCCAGTTTTCGTGATTGTCTTGTTTAATCGCTAGGAGGCCTACTAGTTTATTAATCAATACAATATACTGCTGGATTAGATATCAAATCCGTAATTGTTTGATCCCTCTGATTTGTGAAGCAACTAAGATTTAATGGATCACTGCGTCTAGAATTATTAGATCTTAGGAAGGACGTTCGACTAAATTAAATGCAACCGCTTGTGCTTGTGTTGTTTAGTTTCATCGATTTCTCTAATCCTTAAGGCTACTATTAGATTAAACCTTGTGTGCTTATCTTAGATTGTTTAATAGTTAGGGTTAATCAGATCGCTTGTTTCTAATTAACTATGACTAAGGAGAGATAGAAAAATAATTCCGAAGGTGAATATTCAATATGTGAATAGATATGCTTGCATCAATGATCAGTTGTAAATTCCGATGGTGGATGTTGACCTAGACCAATATTTGTTCTTTTGATTGATTTCAATACTTTAATCTAAATTGTTCCGTAGTTAGTTCTTATTAAAATTGTTTTCATTTTATCCAAAACCCCCCATCAAAGTTCATATAGCATAAAACTAGGCTAGACATTCTTCGTGGGAACGATCCTTAATCGCACTACTACATATTTGTTTTTTGGTATCGATTTTATTTTTGGGTGCCCGCGACAGCACACCATTTACTAATGCTTCCTAAGAAAGCTCGGTTCTCAAACCTTCAAACCTCTAGCGTCCACCCCTGAAAGGGTGAACTCCATCTTTGGTTGGTGGTGCGAGCGGGAGAACTATCAAGAGACCGTAAGCTAAGAAACTGACTCAGCATCCGCCCACAGTCAATATACTGTTCCCCCTTCTATCTAGAAGGTTAGTAACCAGATAATATATACAAGATGCAAATGCAAGTAAGCACACCAAGTGTGTGTGGAGTTTTTGAAAATGGAGGAAAGTACCCAACAACACACATCACATCCTGTCCATTCATCACATACATGGCAATAAATAAGACATGAAATAAAATGTGAACAAAGGTCCACCTACAAAAGAAAAATGCAAAGAGTTAGTAACTTTTCAAAAAACTCAATGCAAGGTAAAATGGATGGTTAATGTAAGAACATGAATGTAAGCAATGAATGCAAGTGATTACACTTATTTGAAAATTGTTTCGAAAAATAAGATTTGTTTTGGAAACTTAGACAAATTTGAAAAGTGGATAAAACTGGACAAAGTAACTGGAGATTCTGGGTGAGTGAAGGCTGAAGGGACATGTCAATGGCCTAGCCCTCTAAGTCTCCTTAGCGGAGTCGCCAGCTGTCGCGCTCCGATTTTTGGACACCAAGTCCTTACGGCTCGGGAAAAACACAGAACTCTGTCATTAGAACTCACCCTCCTAAAAGGACAAGTGCGACTTGCTTTAAAGTTGAAATTGGTTTGATTAAGAGCTTTTTGAAAAATAGGAGTCGACACCTAACTTGATTGAGCTGAGTTAGGTAACCTAGAACTAAGTATTAATACGAAGATTAAACTTAGGGTTTTTGAAAAAGGTTTTGAAAAACTCCCTCAAGAGAGGGTTTTTGAGAAAATAGGTTGTTTGGCAACTTTTAGAAGGTTTTAAGTTTTTTTAGAAAATAACTCCATTTTGGTCTTTCGAAAACAAAAATCTATGGTCTGGGATTGGTTACGTGTAGAGAAGGTATCTTAAGATCATCACCCTACCTTGCTCTTTCGGTACCTACATGTCTAATCACACTTGACTCACTTACTAGAATAACTGGCTACCAGTGTCCACTTAATATCCACTTTAGAGTTTTGAAAATGGGGTTTAGTCATCACTTTTTGGATAAATGATGCATGATGCAAGTTTTGGAAGAAGTTCGAAAGCATGGGAGTTTTGAAGGGGTTTGAGATAGAAACTTTGAATTGATAGAAACATTTGAAAATGGGATTGGGGCTGAAATAGAAGTTATGACCGCACCATTTTAGGTTGGCTACATATCTCATTTGGCAAGAATCAGGTCATTCATAGTTGGGCTAAAGCCCGATGGAAAGTAGGAGAATTAGGGCCTTTGGAATGTTTTAAGATGTTTTGAGGTCTTTGGAATGGTTTGAAGACACATTGTGGTCTTTGGAAAAAAAGAACTTGAGAGTTTTAGAAAAAGGCCTTTGAAATAGGACTTGGGATGTTTGAAATGTTTTGAAATTGGATATGAAAATGATTTTGAATGTTTTTAAATTTGAACCAAGGGGGTTTTGAAGTGATTTTGAGACAACTCAAGGGAGTTTTAGAAAAGTTTTGGAGTGTTGTTTTGAAAACTTTGGAGGTAGAGTTTGGGATTAGGAATACTCTCGTGAACTTATCTTCGAAAAAGCTTTTTGAAAGTGATTTTTTGAAAACACCTAGGGCTTTGGAACCTAGGCTTGGTCAACTAGAGTCAAGTTAACCTCAGATTGGATAACTAGGATCAAGTTAACCTAGGGTTGGACAAGTAGGGTCAAGTTTACCTAGGGTTGGATTGGAAGATGGTTTTGAAAGGTGGTTTCATGCATTTTTGAAAAGAGATTTTGGAAAACAAATCATGTCATGCAAAGGACTTTGGTAGACAATCCTTTTGAAGATCATTTCTATAAAAATTTGACTTTAGCCAAGAATATGGTTTATATGGTTGATGTTTGAAAACCATTCCGAAGAAGGTTTTCTTAGGACCATTATAACCTTTATCTTGACAAGAGTAGAGAATTAAAAAATCAACATAACTATGGCAAGTTTTCAAAAACCATTTTTAATGCAAAGATGGAGAGAATGGACTTTTGAAAACCATTTTGAGAGGAAGATTTTGTGAACTATTTTTAAATGAAACCATTCTAACCAGTTGAGGTTCCAATGGTCAATGAAAAGGGAGACCACTCAAGAGAGGGTTTCATGAGGCCATTCCAATCACTAAACTTGAGAAAATAGAAACCTTAGAAATCAAAGAGTTTGAAAACCATTATAATAATTTAGGGCTCACATGACCAATATAAAAGGGAGACCACTCAAGAGAGGGTTCCATGGAGCCATTCCAATCATTAAACTTGAAAGAATAGAAACCTTGAGAAATAGAGAGTTCGAAAACCATTTTTATATAAGTTGGAATGCAATGATGCAAAAAATGGGAGTTACGAGTTAATAGGGGGGATTTTCTAAGGCATGACTTCCTAGAACCTTATTCTAAGCTTCAAGGGACCAACTTTTAGAACCACTTTGTGTTGCGTCCCAATTTTTGGGTCTAAGTCCTTTGACTTAGAGACAAAAGCACGGAAATCTGTCATTAGAACTCAGCCTCCTAGGAGGACAAGTGCAACTAGGTTTGAATTGAAAATTGTTTTGATTAAGGACTTTTTAGAAAAATAGGAGTTGCCACCTAACTTGATTAAGGTGACTTAGGGCACCTAAAATTAAGTATTAATCCAAAGATTAAACTTAGGGTTTTGAAAAAGATTTTTAAAAATTCCCTTAAGAGAGGGTTTTTAAGGAAATAGGTTGTTTGGCAACTTTTGAAAAGACTTAAGTCTTTTTTTAAAATAACTCCATTTTGGTCTTTTAAAAATAGAAATCTATGGTCCAGAGGTTGGTTACGTGTAAGGAAGATATCTTAAGATCATCACCCTACCCCTCCCTTTCGGTACCTACATGTCTAATCACCCTTTGTTCACCCACTAGAATAACCGGTTACCATTGTCCACTTAATATCCACTTTAGAGTTTTAAAAACTGGGTTTGGTCATCACCTTTCGGATGAATGATGCGTGATACAAGTTTTGGAAGAAGTTTGAAAGTGTGGGAGTTATGAAGAAGTTTGAGATAGAAATTTGGGATTGATAGAAACTTTTGAAAAGGGGGTTGGAGTTAAAATAGAAGTTATGACCGCACTATTTTAGGTTGCCTACATATCTCATTTGGCGAGAATCAGGTCATTCGTAGTTCGGGCAAGAGCTCGATCGAAAATAGGAGCATTAGGGCCTTTGGAGTGTTTTGAAGACACGTTGAGGTATTTGGAGAGATGGGAAGACACTTTCAGGTCTTTAGAAAGAGAGCTTGAGAGTTTTGATTGGAAATTGGAGTGTTTGGAAATAAAACTTTGAAACTTTTGAAAGAGGGGTTTTGAAATGTATTTTGGACAACTCAAGGGAATTTTGAAAATGCTTTTGAAATAACTCAAGAGAGCTTGGAAAATGTCTTGAAGTTTTGTTTTGAAAACCATAGAGGTACAATTTTGGAGTGTTGAAAAGTTTTCGAAGATGGTTTTTGAAAACACCTAGGGCTTTGCAACCCTAATATGGACAACTTTGGAGGTTGTTCTTGATATATCACTTTTCTTTGGAATCCCTAATCATGAGAAGGGTAGAGATACCGTAGTTGTGAGTTCTTGAAAGTATTTTTAAAGATAGAGTGTAGGAGTATTTTAAAAAGGTTATGGAGTTGGTTTTTGGAATCTCATGAGAGTAGGGGGTTTTGGAAAAATGGGTTATGAGCACAGCTTAAAATTGATAGATCATTTAAAAATGGGTTTATGAGTTGGAACCTTGAAGCATACTAACCAAGGTTGGGTTGACCTAGGGTCAAGATGACCTAGGGTTGACTAACTTGGATTAGGTTGTCCTATGGTTAAGGTGACCAAGGGTTAACTAACATGGGATTGGTTAACCTATGGTTAAGGTGACCAAGGGTTAGCTAACTTAGGTTCGGTTAACCTATGGTTAAGGTAACCAAGGGTTAACTAACTTGAATTTGGTTAACCTACGGTTAGGTAACTAGAGTCAAGTTAACCTAAGGTAGATTGAACTAGGATCAAATTAACCTAGGATGGATGACTAGGGTCAAGATAACCTAGGGTTGGGTTGGAGGATGGTTTGAAAGATGGTTTTATGCACTTTTGAACAGAGTTTTAGAAAACAAATCATGTTATGCAAAGGCTTGTGGTCGACAACCCTTTTGAAAATCATTTTCATGAAAATTTGGCTATAGCCAAGAATATGGTTTATATGGTTGGTGTTTGAAAACCATTCCAAGCAAGGTTTTCTTAGGACCATTATAACCTTTATCTTGACAAGAGTGGGGATTTCAAAAATCAACATAATGATGACAACTTTTAGAAAATCATTTTTGATGCAACGATGGATGGAATGAATATTTGAAAATCATTTTTGAGAGGAAGATTTTGAAAACCATTTTTAGAGGAGACCATTCCAACAAGGTAGAGTTCCTACTGTCAATGTAAAGGGAGACCATCCAAGGGAGGTTTCCATGGGGGCCATTTCAACCACTAAACTTGAGTGAATGGAAAATTTTGGAAATTAAAGAGTTTGAAAATCACTTTTATACAAAAGTAGAAAGAAAAGGTAACCATTCTAACAATTTAGGACTCCTATGACCAATATGAAAGGGAGACCACTTAAGAGAGGGTTCCATGGGCCATTTCAACCACTAAACTTAAAAGAATAGAACCTTGCGAGTTAAAGAGTTTGAAACCCATTTTCATGCAAGTTGGAATGCAATGATGCAAAAGTAAGAGTTAGGGGGTAGTGGGGGATTTTCTAAGGCATGACTTCTAAGGTCTCATCCTAAACTTCAACGAGCCAATTCTTGAAACCATTTTGAGAGGGGTATTGAACTTGAAAGTGACATGAAAATAAGAATATTGGAAGCTTTGTAGGACATGATTATAAACATAGAGACGAAGCCAAGCTTACAAGACATGATTAAGATAACAAAATGCAAGGGGGTCATGAATACATACAAAGCTTTAGGCTATACTACATAAACAAGGGGCTCCTAGGCCATACCATCTTAAAGTAGGTTAGTAAGAGATCCTCCTACACGGGGGCTCCCACTAGCTATCCTCTAGGCATGAACTAAGAGCCCTCTTGGCTCAAGCATGCAAGAAAGGGGGGTTGAAGATAGGAATTAAAATAGAGAATAGCCTAAGTAGGATAGAAGGGAGAAGAGATGAGTGGGGGAAGACAAAAATGTAAAAGAAATACCACCTTTAGCTTTCAACACACTTGTAATCTTCTTTGTGTGCCTTGACTTGAACTTGGATGGCTTCAAGTAGGCCTGAGGGGCTAGAAGGAGGGGTTTAATGGTGTATAGGGCTATGTAGATGAAGTGTATGGGCTAGAGAGAGGTGAAATCTAGCTTAAGTGTTGGGGGAGTGGAATGTATGTAGAGATTCGAGGTTCTGAAGCGGTTTCAGTAGAGCTTCGCATCAATTTTCAGTTCTATAATATGCAAAGGGGGAGGCTGGTATTTATAGGCAACCTGGGAGGAGGCTGGCGCATGTGCTAAATGCGCCTGGCCAAAATTGGCCCTGGCGCATGTAGCACATGCGCCAGTACTGTTCCATTGCCACCATGCCACGTGGCACTCGATGTACTGGTTAAATCCTGCTGGTTGATCGAACTCTGGTCAATTTGATCAAAATCTAGGCGCATGTAGCATATGCTCCACCACCAGGAATGTTTGTTTAAACTTTTTCTCGATAATTAAGCCAATCGGGAAGGTTTCGAAGAAATCGGTTGCATCCACGGTGTTCCCCTAGGGTTTCTCGTGAACTTTTGTGTTTTCAAGAAGTTGCAATGGTGTTCGGGAGTGTGGGATATTGTCTCAGGAAATGTGCATAAAATGGCATCTCTACGGAGCGTCTGTGATACGCTTTGTGGGGATTTGAAAGTAGCTGTTTTCGTATCACGTGATAAAGGCCTCGAGAAGCGATCTCTCTGATCGGACCGTACCGATGAAAAGTACTCTGGAAATACTTTTTGGAATTCCCTAATTTATGCATTTCTCAAGTCGTTTGACCTTGTGTTGCAATCAGGGAATTGGAAAAAATGTCAATCTAGGTGGAGCGTCTACGAGATGTTGTAGGGGTTACTGAAAGTTGCAGTTTTTGAGCCATACGATGAAGGGTTTTATGAAGCGTTCTATTCGATCGAGCCATATCGATGGAAATTTTTATGGAGGAGCCTTTGGGAATTCCCTGGTTTACACATTTCTCAAGTCTTTTGATGATGCTTTATAACCAGGGAATCAGGAGAAATAGGAATTTAGGCGAAGCGTCTGTGAGACGCTTCGAGGAACTTTTATTGAGCCATGGGTGTTTAGCATCATGAGGTTTTTCTTAGGTTAAACATGGGTGTATGACGAGATTCGCCGTTCAGTAACCTAGAACCGGTGTTGTTTTGGGGCGTGTTCGGGTCGTCAGGGGCAAAATCGTCAGTTCGGCTGAGTTGGGTTAGAAATGGTCAGGAATGGATTGGAGAGTCATGTTACACGTGCTGGGTCGTTTAGGGAAGGTTTTGGGAGAGTCTTTTACCATTTGGTGGGGTTTACGCAGTGCTGGGGTATTTAGGGGCAAAACGGTCATGTTGATCGGAGTTAGCTGAAATGGGACTGGAATTGGATTAGGTTGGCGTGGAGTACGCCTAACAGTTTACTAAGATTTTGGAAGGGTGGACTTACCGTTTTGAGGGATTTTGAATTTTCCTAAAAAGTGCCTAGAGGCCCAAGGGGCAGGTTTGGTCATTTTTCACCGAGTCTGGTTAGCAGGCACCGGTGTTGACCTAGGTGTTAGTTCCTGAGACCGTTTGGTCTCGAAAAACTACTTATGCGGTGTTGGTCCCTAAGACCGCCCAGTCTCAGAGAGCTACCTGTGGGGTGATGTTGGTTCTTGAGAACGCCTGGTCTTAGAAAACTACATGTGAGGGTGGTGTTGGTCTCCGAGAACGCTTGGTCTCGGGAAACTACTGAATGAGGGACATTCTACATTGGCGGGCTAGGAGGAGCCAAAAGTGAACTGTTTGAAATTTGATAGGGTGTTGATCCGTGAGATTGCCCGAACTTGGGAAGCTACCTAGATGGTATTGGTTTCCGAGACCGCCCGGGCCTGGAAAGCTACTTGGAATGCCTAGGAGCATGATGGTGCTTAAGGCTCCGGCAGGACCTTGTGGGCCTAAAAAGTGACCAGTTGACTGGATTGGAGTTTGAAAGGCTCGTCTTGAGCTTGTATGTGTTGTGATGTTTGAAAACTGGATCTGGTTGGGCCGGAGATTGCCGAGCGTACAAAAATTGGATGCTTACACTTTGAAGGGAATATTGAGCTTAAAAATAGCATGTAAATAAAAATAGTGTAAGATTTGAAAAACATGGTTATGAACATGAAAATAAAGCTAAGCACACAAGATATGAACAAGATAGCAATATGCTAGAGGGTTATGAATTCATACAAGGTTTTAGGCTACACTACATAATCAAGGGGCTCCAAAGCCATACCATCTTAAGGTAGACTAGTGAGAGATCCCCTTACACGGTGGCTCTCATGAGGGATCTCTCACTAACTTTCCCCTAAGCATGAACTAAGAGCCCTTTTGCTTCAAGCATGCAAGAAAGGAGGGTAGAAGATGGGGATTAAAATAAAAAATAGCCTAAATAGTCTAGGAGGGAGAAGAGAGGAGTGGGGGAAGACAAGAACATAAAAGAAATACCACCTTTTACCTTCAATACACTTGTAATCTTCTAGGGATGTCTTGACTTGAGCTTGGAGGACTTTAAGTGTGCTTAAGGGGTTGGAAGGAGGAGCTCTATGGTGTGTAGGGATATGTAGGTGAAGTGTATGGGTTAGGGGAAAGTGGAATCTAGCCTAAGTGTTGGAGGTGTGAGATATATATAGGAATTTGAGGTTCTGAAGCAATTTTTGCAGAGCTTCGCTATCAATTTCGAATCTGGAATACGCAAAGGGAGAGACCTGTATTTATAGGCAATCTAAGAGAAGCCTGGCACATGTGCTACATGCGACTGGCCAAAATTTGCCGTGACGCATGTAGAACATGCGCTAGTACTGTTCCATTATCGGAATGCCACGTGGCACCCATTGTACTGGCTAAATCTTGACGGTTGATCAAACTTTGGTCAATTTGATCAAAATTTGGGTGCATGTAGCATACGCTCCGTCTCTGGGAGTGTTCGTCTAAAATTTGCCTCGATAATTGAGCCAACTGGGAAGTGTAAGCACCCCATTTTTGACTGCTCGACAGCCTACAGTCCGTCAAAACTTGTATTTAAGTCCATGCGGACATATTTTGAGTCAAATCAACTTTCCAAGTCTAATCCTGTCTATTCATCGCTTTGCGAGCCCACTAGGCCCAAATAGAGGCAAAATGACCAAAATGCCCTTGGGGACATTGTTCGGTCCAATTCCAATAGGCACGTCTTTCCAAAGATTGTAAGTCCCCTTTCCAATTCCAAATTAGGCACGTCTTTCCGAAGACGGTAAGTCCCCTTTCATATTCCCATAAGTGCGTCTTTTTGAAGACGGTAAGTCCCCTTTCCATTTCCTTTTCCAATTCCAATTCCAATCCCTCTCTCGAGAAAGCTGATTCCTCCAGACTGTAAGTCTATCCTATCCGGCACATTTTTCGAAGAAACTCTCTTCGGAATGGTAAGCCCCTTTAAACCTATCAACCAGGACGAGACCCCAAGTCCCCTAGATGGTAGAACGGTCCACCTTTGGCGCCTTCTAGCCCGTCAATGCATAAATATCCATTTCGGCACGCCTTTTGAGAAACTTGACTTCTCAAGCACTAAGTCCCTTTAGTAGCTTCCTGAGATCAGACAGTCTCCGGAATGATCGCAAACTGTCAGAATAGCGGAAGTACTCGTAAACATCGCAACCGTCAGAGTAACGGAAATATTCGCAAGCAGGTCGATATAGGGAATTGCCAACAAACCCCTATATCACGGGACCGCCGTCAAAGTGGCAAAAATACTTAAAACCTAGGTCAACACCAGTGCCTGCTAGTCCATTGTGGTGAAAAATGACCAAACTGCCCCTAGGGCCATTTTCCGACAAGTTTCTCGAGATAATACCTAAGTCTTCAGAACAATAAGTCCACCATTCCAAGATTTTCTCAGAGACGATCCGGCATGATTAGGTGCCTTCTAGTCAGTTTCGGGCCAATTCTGAGGCTTTTCGGTCAAGATGACCATTTTGCCCCTAGGCAACCGAACGCCTTGGGGACCACACCGGCTCTGGGTATCAAATCGGTAACCTCCCGAGAATACTTTATTTAGTATTCCCGACCTTCCTTTATTTTTCTGGATCATTCCGAATCAGTTCCAGTAAACCCGGTGTAAAATGACCGTTTTACCCCTAGTGGGTCGGTCACCTTTTTCTAGCCACACCGGCTCTAGATATCAAATCAGTAACCTCCTGGGACATTCTAAATAATGTTTCCAAACCTTAAGTCTTCTTCCGAGACATTTCGAGTCCATCTCGGTAGTTTTTCGATCTAATTGACCGTTTTGCCCCTAATGGCTTGATCAACCCTTCCAACACATCTTGGCATCCTTTTTTAAGTCCATTACCTTTGGGACACTGTTTTAAGTGTTCATGTCCTTTTCTGGCCTTCCAGGCCATTCTCAGTCCCTTGAATCCTTCCCGAACTTTTTGAAGTCACTTCTAGTGAAGCCAAGCTAAAAATTGCATGGTAGTCAGTCTAAAAACTCTACTTTTCGATATACAGAGCTCGTAGCCTCTCTAAACCCTAGTCTCCTTAGGTTTTCCCAAACCCTAGCCTCCATACACAAACCCTAACCTCCTATACACTTATACACTCTTATACTCATACACTAGCCTCCATTGAAGACTTGAAGTACTGCAATCTGAAGCTCTGGAAGATCGAAGCAAACACTCAAAGATCAAGATGAAGACTGACACGAAGACCGAAGCAAAGCAAGGAAAAGTGCGCAAAGCTAAGCAAAATAAAGAAGACACAAGGTAGGCTTCTTATTTACGTTTACACATCTTCCCCTTCTCTCTTCTCCCTCTGAACCCACTTGAGTTTTCTTCTATTTTAATCCCCCATCTACTTCACCCCCTTTCTTGCATGCTTGAAACAAGGGAATTCCCGGTCCATGTGTAGGATTAGGCTATTGGAGAGTCACCGTGTCGGGGGCTTTATTTTAGTCTAACCGAAGACTACGTGGGTTCGGCCCCCTTGATTATATGGTGAAGCCTTAACTTTGTATGTTCACGACCCCAATTTGCATTGTGCATATCATGATTCTTGCATTCCTCCAATGTCTGTTTTAAAACTTGTTTTCAAAAGCTTACATCAAAAACTTCTTTTTCAAAACTTGTTTTCAAAATAACAATCCTAAGGTGATTCTAGCCTTTCCATGGCTAGGGTTGCTTTAGGAAAGTGTTACATTTAAAGTGACTAATATGATCCATTTTTCAAAACATTATTGTTTTCAAAACCACTATCTTAAAGTGTTTCTAACCTTTTTATGGTTAGAATCGCTTTAGGAAAGTGAGATATTTTATATACTTTCTAAAAAATCTCTTCTCTAAAATCTCTTCCTAAAAATTACTTTTCCAACATGCTTTCCATAAACTCTCTTTAAATTCCTTCCAAAATTATTTTCTAAAACCTCCTTCCAAAAATCTATTTTCAAAACTTTTTTTTAAACTTCTTTCCAAAACACTTTTGCCAAAATTCCTTTCCTAAAAGCACTCCCTAGGTTTCCTTCTTAGAAAACTCTCTTCTTCAATCTCTTTCCTAAAAACTCTTTCCTAAAAGCTTCTTCCAAAGTCTTCTTTCTAAAGCTCCTCTCAAATTCCCTTTCTAAAAACTCCTCTCTAAAAGCTTCTTCCAAAATCTTTCTTCTAGAAACTCCTCTCTAGGATTTCCTTCCATAAATCTCCCTTTCTAAAAAATCACTTTCCAAAATCTTTTTTCTTAGAGCCCAAGTCAAGCCCTAGAGTCAACAATTAGGAAACCCTAATTTTCCTTTTCAAAAACATGATTTTCAATCCCTTATTTTGGCCTTAAAACCTAGGTTTTCTAAACCTTTTTTTTTTCTACATCAAAATTATATATATTTCCCAAACCTATTTTCTACATCAAAACTATAGTCTTCCCAAAACTAGGATTTCCAAAACTCCATCTTTCTAAATTCATGCCAAATCCAATCTCTCATTTAGGAAGCCAAATCCAATCTCCCCTTTAGGAAGCCAAATCCAATCTTCCCTTTAGGAAACTAGATCCAATCCTCCATTTTTGGAAACAAAATCAAAACATCTCTTTTTAAAAACAAAATCCAATCCTTTGTTTTAGGAAATAGGAATCTCAATCCTTCCAAACCCAAACCTTTCCTAATTCAACTCCTTCCTAATCTCATACCTTCCTAATCCATAAGTTTTCCAAAACTTTCAAATCTTTCCTTAAACATTAAGCTTCCAAATCTTTCCTAATTTAACCATTTCCTAAGTTCATCCCTTTCCAAATTTCAACTTTCCAAATTCAAAACTTCAAATCTTTCCAACTCTAAAGCTTCCTAAACTCAAAACTTTCTTACTTTCGAAATTTCCTTATTTCAAAACATTCCAAATTCAAAACTTTTCAATTTCAATACCTTCTTAGAACGAAACATTTCCTATTTTGAAAACTTTCCTAATTTGAAACCTTTCCTGAGTTGAAAACTTTCTTAAATTGAAACTTTCCTAAAACCTTTCTTTCCTAAGTCTAGGTTTTCTAAAACCAAGCTTTCCAAAATCAAATCTTTCCAAATCTTCTAATCAAAATCTCTTTCTTCCAATCATACCTTCTATCGAATTCTTGCCCGAACTACGACTGACTTGAATCCTCAAAAATGATACGTAGGCAACCCTCGTGGGTGCAGTCATAACCTTTTTTAAGTTTCTATTTCCACAACCTTTTTCAAGTTTCTATTTCTACATCCTTTTTCCAATTTTCATTCCCACAATCTTTTTTAAATCTCCAATTCCATAATCTTCTTCAAGTTTCCAATTTCCTAATCTCTTCCAAGCTTCCAATTCCATAACTTTTTTCCAACTTCTAATTCCAAATTTCTATTTCCAAATCTCTAGTTCCAATTTCTAAAACTCTCTAATTCAAATCTATCTTTTCAAATCTCTTTTCTAAAATCAAATCAATTTGTCTTCAAATCTTTTCCAAATCTATTTTTCAACTCTCTTTTTCTTGTATTTACATATCATGCATCATTCTGGGTGCAGTCACAACCTTTTTTAAGTTTCTATTTCCACAACATTTTTCAAGTTTCTATTTCTACATCCTTTTCCAATTTTCATTCCCACAATCTTTTTCAAATCTCCAATTCCATAATCTTCTTCAAGTTTCCAATTTCCTAATCTCTTCCAAGCTTCCAATTCCACAACTTTTTTCCAACTTCCAATTCCAAATTTCTATTTCCAAATCTCTAGTTCCAATTTCTAAAACTCTCTAATTCAAATCTATCTTTTCAAATCTCTTTTCTAAAATCAAATCAATTTCTCTTCAAATCTTTTCCAAATCTATTTTTCAACTCTCTTTTTCTTGTATTGACATATCATGCATCATTCTTTTCAAAATTGTTTTCTAAAGTGGATAGGATTGGATATTTGTTAGTTGAAAACTCTCATAGGTAAATTTAGGGTAAATAGACATGTAGTTACCACAAGGGTGGGGTAGGGTGATGGCTTAGTGCATCTTCCTTACACGTAACCAACCTCCGAACCTAGATCACTATTTTCGAAAGACCAAAATGGAGTTTATTTTTCTAAAAGGGCTTAAATATTTTCCAAAGGTTGCCAAACAACTTGTTTTCTTAAAAACCCTCTTTTGAGGAAGTATTTTCAAAATCGTTTTAAAAAACCCTAAGTGTGATCCTCGGATTGTGCTTAGTTTTTAGGTGACCTAACTCACCTTAATCAAGTTAGGTGGCGACTCCAAATGTTTTCTAAAAGCCCTTTATTCAAATGTTAGCGGAGCGTCTACAAGACACTCTGGGAAACTTTTATTAAGTTAGGGGTGTTTAGTGTTGTAAGGTCCCCTTTAGGTTAAACGAGAGTGCATGACAAGACCCGCAAAATGGTCATTTTAGTTAGGTTTGGTTAAAAATGGTTAGGAATGGGTCAGAATGTTATGTTAAGTGTTCCGAGTCATCCAGGGATGATCCCAAGAGAGTCTTCCACCGTTCAGTGGGATTTGTGCGGTACTGAGGCGTTCAGGGGCAAAACGGTCATTTTAACCAGAGTCAGTCGGAATGGGACCAGAATTGGACGGATGGCGTGTTGAGTACGCCCAACTGCCTAGTAGCACTTTGGAAGGGTGGACTTACTATTTTAAAGGATTTTGAACTTTCTCAAAATGTGTCTGGAGGCCCAAGGGGCAGGTTTGGTCATTTTTCACCGAGTTAGGCTAGCAAGCGCCGGTGTTGACCTAAGTGTTGGTTCCAAGACTGTTCGGCCTTGGAAAACTACCTGTGCGGTATTGGTCCCTGAGGCCACTTGGTCTTAGAGAGCTACCTGTGGGGTGGTGTTGGTTTCTGAGAACACCTGGTCTCAGAAAGCTACCTGTGATGGTGATGTTGGTCTCCTAAGAACACTTGGTCTCGGAGAACTACCAAATAATGGACATTCTACATTGGCGGGCTAGCAGGCACCTGAAGTGAACCTTCTGAAATTTGATAAGGTGTTGGTCCCCGAGATCGCCCGATCTCAGGAAGCTACCTGGATGGTGTTGATTCACGAGACCGCTCGGTCTCGGAAAGCTTCTTGGAATGCCTAGGGGCAAAATGGTCATTTTGACCGGATGGTGTTTATAGTTTCAACAGGACCTTGTGGGTCCGGGAAGCGACTAGTTGACTGGATTGGAGTTTGAAAGACCTGTCTTGGGCCTGCACGTGTTGAGATGCTTGAAAACTGGGTCCGATCGGACCGAAGATTGCTAAGCAGGCAAAAATTGGGTGCTTACATTTCCAAAAGATAAGTTTAACTCCCTGCCCCTACAACGAATAATAGCATTGGATGTTGCTAGGAAGGGACGACCTAGAATGACAGAGATTAGAGAATGGTCACATAAGTTTCCCATGGTGTCTAGCACTACAAAATCAATTGGGAAGTAGAATTTATCCACTTGGATAAGCACATCTTCTACCATGCCCCTAGGAATCTTAATCGAACGATCAGGTAACTGTAGGATGATTCTAGTAGGTTTCAACTCTCCTAACCCCAACTGTTGGTAAACAAAATAAGGTAGTAGGTTCGCACTGGATCCTAGATCCAGTAAAGCGTTATCAACCCTATGATCTCCAATTATGCATGGAATGGTCGGACTCCTCGGGTCCTTGTATTTTGGTGGAAGGTTTACTTATAGAACCTCTCTAGCTTCTTGGTTTAGAAAAGAGGCTTCTCTCACAGTGAGCCATCTCTTAATGGTGCACAAGTCCTTTAAGAACTTTGCATATGAAGGGATCTGCTTAATGGCATCTAAGAATGAAATATTGATTTTCACTTGCTTGAATACCTCATAGATTTTAGAATTTATTAGTTCTTGCTTTGGTTTGGCTAATTTATGAGGGAATGGGACACATGATAAATTCTCTATGTCAGTGTCTGCTGATTTATCCCTAGACTCATCTTCCCTAAGCTTCTTTCCTAACTCCTCCACTACCTCTTTAGGATTTTCTCTATCCTCTTCTAATGTTTTTTCTACTCTCACACTAGCGTCCTCCCTAGGTGCAGACTCTTTACATGGAATAGTTTTATCTATAGCTTTTTCGCTTCTTAGGATGGTTATTGCTTGAACTTGCTTATGATTTGATGGATTTGAATTTATCTCTACACCATGAGCTTGCCTATTAGCATTGGGTAATGGTTGTGCAGTGAAGGTACCTTTCTCTTTGGTCAGTGATTGAGCAAACAAAATCTTTAACTCTTCTATGGATTTATCAAGTCTAGCATTAGTTGCTTGCTATACCTGGATTTATCTTGTACAGTTCTCAGAGGAGGTAGTCTATACACGTTTGTTATTGGTGTTGAAAATTGTTAACCTTGTGCTTGGTATTGATTAGGGGGGCCATTAAATTGCTGCAATTGTTAGAATTGTTGGGCTGTTGAGTTACCATCGTTCCCCTAACTGAAATTGGGATGATTCATTCACCCTAGGTTATACGTAAGTGCATATGGATTTCCTTGTCTTTGTGGCGCTTGTGTTGGTTTACTATAAGGAGAAATGACATTTACTTGACCATGCAACACTTCCCTAAAGGCTGGAATTGTGGGGCAGAGATCTGTCATATGCTCATTACTATCACACACATTACAATTAACTTGGGTTTTACTCTCACCTGCTGCAATGTTTTTCATTTCTAAGGCCTCTAATCGCTTAGTCAATGTGGCTATCTTTGAATTATCCTCCTCTAAATGCCTTAACGGGTACATGATACTTGTCCTTAGGCTGTTTCTAATCTCGGGATTTTTAGTCCTGGTAGTGTCCCAATCTCTCGTGTTATCAACTAGAAAGTAAAAGAAGTCATAAGCTTCTTCTGGAGATTTATCATAAAAAGAACCATTGCAAATTGTGTTCACAAACTTTTTGAGTTCGAGAGTCAAGGTAGAAAAGAAAGTACTAACCAATCTACATGGGTCTTGTCCATGATGCGGACACAAATTCAAAAGTTCTTTATATCTCTCCCAACTATGGTAAAACGTTTCATTATCAAAAGGAGAGAACTGTGAAATTTGATGATGAATCGCCTCTGAGCAATGCATAGGAAAGAACTTTTTTAGAAATTCGGCCTAAAGGACATCCCATGATGGAATAGACCTCGGCCTTAAAGAATTTAGCCAAAATTTTGCTTTATCCTTTAACGAGAATGGAAACAATTTGAGATGGATGGTCCCGACAGAGCAGGTATTATTAAAACACATGTTACAGATCTTTTCAAATGCTTTAAGATGGGTATATGGATTTTCAAAATCCATCCCATGAAAGTATGTGATTAGTTGCCTGATACCTGACTTAAGATAGAATGCATTTTGGTCAAGAGGTAATATGATGCACGAGTTTGGAGTTTGTCTTTGTGGGTTAGATAATCTCTTATAGTTCTCTATGGTGGTGCAGGTACTTGGGGCTGTAGGGGTTGCCTGTTATTACCCCCATCCCTATTCTCATCATTATCTAGTAAGTGGGCCATGTCAAAGTCTATAGGTATAGGTGTAGTATCAAGAAGAACTCTAGATCTAGTGGCGTAAACAGGTGGGGTTGCTCTCAAAAGTCTACCTGAACTGTCTCTCCGCCAAACTAACATGCAATGCAATACACATAAATGCACCAATCTGCCACAACAGTGAAGTAGAAATAAACAATATTCAATTTAAATTTTCAATCAAACCAGCAATCTCCAAATAAAATAACCACCGATTTTCAATTAAATCCTAAACCTCCACTAAAAAAAAAAATACAATTTATCCAAAAGAAACTAGTAAAATAAAGAAAAGAAAATCTAATATGCTCACAGATAGTAGGGATAGAACGAGGTTACCGAATTGAGCGATTGAATTTTCTCGTGATTGTAGTTTGATGGTGAAGTTGTTTCTACAGGAATCAGTTCCTCTCAAGTTCGTTTGCTTTGTTTTTGTTCTTATATATTTTTATTTTTGCCCTGTTTATTTTTTTTACCTTAGCTTATTTACTTACTAAGTCCTCTGCAATGGCGGCAAAAACTGATCGCTCCTGAATAGTGCAATTTATATCCGCCAGTGTGCGGTTGCAATATAGTAATAACATCTCAGTAAGTCTGAGGTCGATCCACAGGGAACACAAGAATAAACTTAATTTGGCAAGGTCTACAATCAGAACAAAAGGATAACAAGCTTAGAATCAATAAAAAGTGCAGGAAAGCTTTCAAAAAGAAAATAAAAATCAATTGTTGGAGATGGTTGATCTAAATTATCAGGCAATAAAATTAAACTAATTTTAGAGATATATTCAAATAATATAAAAAGGTCTTGGCAGGTTTAGATCTGGTAACCAGGCCTACCGGTAGGTTCCTAAGATAGTTGTGATTAAAAACTCAAGATTCAATTACCCTCGTGAAGTTGATGTTCAATTATTTACTAGTATTCATACCAGGGTCCCATTCAAACCTGTCTCAGTTTATAAACTTGTCTACAAAGTATGTTTGAAGCTTAATCAAGAACAGTAAATTTCTAAAGTACTTCTAATAGGAATATGTAAACAATTATAATCAAAACCCTTATCAGAAATTCTAGGTATAAGTATCTCTACTTACCAATCAGTCCATACATACATGCTAGATATGATCAAGAATATTGTTTTCGAAAATATTCATGGGCAAGAAAATGAATCTTGATCCAAGATCTTGAAATCTTGAAAAATAAATAACTATCTTGAATATCTACCTGTAACCTAGTTGCTTTCTCAACCCATACCAAGAACGGATTTAGCTACTCAAAAACATTATAAAGACTACAAGAATGGAAATAATAATCAAAGGAAAACTAAACAATTCAGATTAAATATAATCTTGAATTCACAATAAGAATAAGAAGAAAAACTAAAGATGAAAACTAAGGATTAAAATATTCTCCCTTGAAAGATGAAAAGATTCGTAGCCTCCAAAAGATGGATGATTCTTCTTTTCATAAACCCTAGAATTCTTCCCCTCTTCGAAACATAAAACTCTTCAGTCTATTCTACTACCTCCTAATCTATTTACAACTAAAAAGTGAGTTAATCTACTGGTGTACTGTTGCAGGCACCCAAAAATAAAACCGATACCCAAAAACAATTATGTAGCAGTGTGAGTAAGGATCATTCCCACAAAGAGTGTTTAGTCTAGTTTTATGCTATGAGAACAAAGATTGGGGGGGGAGGGGTTTTGGATTTAATAAAAACAATTTTAATAATAACAACTACGAAACAATTCAGATTAAATTATTGAAATCAATCAAAAGAACAAACCTTGGTCTAGGTTAACATCCACTATCGGAATTTACAACTGATCATTGATGCTAGCATATCAATTCACACATTGAATATTCACCGTCGGAATTATTTTTCAATCTCTTATTGGTCGTAGTTAATCAAAAACAAGCAATCTAATTAACCCTAACTATTAAACAACCCAGGATAAGCACACAAGGTTTAATCTATAAGCAGCCTTGAGAATTAGAGAGATCGATGAAACTAAACAGCACAAGCACACACGGTTGCATTTAATTTAGTTGAATGCCCCTCCTAAGATATAATAATTCCTAACGCAGTAAATCATTAAATCTCAGTTGCTTCACAAATCAGAAGAATCAAACAATTACAGATTTGATATCTAACTCAATAGTAGATTACAATGATTAATAAATTAGTAGGCCTCCTAGCGATTAAACAAGACAATCATGAAAATAGGCATAGAACAACATTCGATACTAAAAGCATAAATCGAATAATGAAAACAAATTAGATCTCACAATTTATTATTAATTCTGAGGTTTCTGTCTCCTTTGACCAAGATTTAAAGTTTAGCCACGCAGAGCCATGAAAAACAACTCAAAGAATAACCTAGAATAATCAGAAAAATGACCAACCCTAGAAATAAAACAGTCCCAGCTTTTATAGACTTTTGAAAATCTGTAGCTGCGTCAAACTGTTCGAACGCCCTTGATACCATTCGAACGCCCTTGCAACTGTTGGAACGCATCGGACTGCCGTTTGAACGATACGTCGAACGGTAAAACCTGCTCTCTGAATCTTTCAAACGCTCTTCGAACTTGAACTTGACGTGCATCTGTTTGACATAGTGTTCGAATGCATACTTATAAGCACCCCATTTTTGACCGTTCGACAGTCTACGGTTCGTCTAGACTTGTATTCAAGTCAATGTGGACATATTTTGAGTCAAATCAACTCTCTAAGTCCAAATCCTGTCTATTCATCATTTCGACGGCCCACCGGGCCCAAATAGAAACAAAATGACCAAAATGCCCTTAGGGGCATTACCCTTTCCAATTTCCAAATCAAGCACGTCTTTCTGAAGACAATAAGTCCCGTTTCCAATTCCAACAGGCATGTCTTTCCGAAGACGGTAAGTCCCCTTTCCAATTCCAAATCAGGCACGTCTTTCTGAAGATGGTAAGTCTCCTTTCTAATTCCAAATTAGGCACGTCTTTTCGAAGACAGTAAGTCCCCTTACCAATTCCAATAACAATTCCAATCCCTCTCTCGAGATAGTTGATTCCTCGAGGCGGTTTGGCACATTTTTCAAAAAAAATCTCTTCGAAGTGGTAAGTCCCTTTAAACCTGTTGATCGGGACGAGACCCCAAGTCCCCTAGATGGTAGAACGGTCCACCTTTGGCGCTTGCTAGCCCACCAATGCAGAAATATTTGTTTAGGCACGCCTTTCGAGAAAGTTGATTCTCAGGCACTAAGTCCTTTTAGCAGCTTCCCGAGATCAAGCAGTCTCGGGAATGATTGCGAACCGTCAAAGTAGCGGAAATACTTGCAAACATTGCAACCGTTAGAGTAGCGAAAATACTCGCAAACAGGCCGATGTAGAGAATTTCCAACAAACCCCGTATCACGTGACCGCTGTCAGAGTGGCGAAAATACTAAAAATCCAGGTCAACACCAGTGCTTGCTAGCCCACTTCAGTGAAAAATGACCAAACTGCCCCTAGGGCCATTTTTCGGCACGTCTCTCGAGAACACATTTGAATCCTTAGAATGGCAAGTGCAACCTTCCAAGATTGTCTTAAAGGCAATTTAACATGATTAGGTGCCTTGTAGTCAGTTTCGGGCCAATTCCGAGACTTTCCGGTCAAGATAACCATTTTGCCCCTTGCCTTTCGAATGCCCCGGGAACCACACCGGCCTTGGTTATCAAACCGGTAACCTCCCGAGAATACTTCTTATAGTATCCCTGACCTTCCTATACCTTTCTGGATCATTCCGAGTCAGTTCCAGCAAACCTGGTACGAAATGACCGTTTTGCCCCTGAAGGGCTGGTCACCTTTTCCAACCACACCGGCTCTAGGTATCAAACCAGCAACCTTTGGGAACATTCTAAATAATGTTTCCAAATCTCAAGTCTTTTTTCGAGATATTCTGGGTCTATCCCCGTAGCTTTCTAGCTTGATTGACCGTTTTACCCCTAACGACCCGTTCAATCCTTTCGACACATCCTATCCTCATTTTTCAAGTCAAATACCTCTGGGACGCTATTCTGAATGTTTGTGCCCTTTTCCAGCTCTCCGGGTCATTCTCGGCCCCTTCAATTCATCCTCGGACTTTCTGGAGTTACTCTTAGTGAAGCTAGGCTAAAAATTGCATAGTAGTCACTAGTACGGCACCCAAATCTTCCAAAGATACGTTGTTTGCCGACTTGAAAACTTTCCTAACTGGCTGGCGCCACTGCTAGTGGCGCCAAGAGGAATTTTGGCTTGGCACCACTACAATAGGCGCCAGGTCTATCCCATCTCTATAAATACAAAGCTTCTTCCAGCGTGAAAGGGGTCCGTAAACTTAGTCTAAAAACCCTAATTTTTTATATACAGAGCTCGTACACTCCCAAAACTCTAGCTTCTCCAGGTTTTCCAAACCCTAGCCACCATATACTAAACCCTAGCCTCCTATACACTTCTATACACTTTCATACATTTATGCACTAGCCCCCAACCTTTCATTGAAGACTTGGATTGCTGCAACTCAAAGCTCTTGAAGACCAAGACGAAGCTCTCAAAGACTGAAGTGAAGACCGAAGAAAAGCAAGGCGGGCAAAGCTAAGCAAAATAAAGAAGATTCAAGGTAGGCTTCTTATTTAAATTTCCGCACTTCCCCTTCTCTCTTCTCTCTCCTAACCCACATGGGTTTTCTCTATTTTAATCCCCCATCTCTTCCCCCCCCCCCTCCTTTCTTTGCATGCTTGAAACAAGGGGACTCCTGGTCTATGTGTAAGATTAGACTATTGGAAGGTCACCGTGTCGGAGGCTTTCTTTTAGTCTAACCGGAGACCACGTGGGTTCGGCCCCCTTGATTATGTGGTGAAGCCTTAACCTTGTATGTTCACGACCCCAAATTTGCATTGTGCATATCATGATTCTTGCATTCTTCCAAAAGTCGTTTTCAAAGTCGTTTTCAAAATCGCTTTCAAACTTGTTTTCAAAATTGTATCAAAATCTTTCTTTTCAAAACTTGTTTTCAAAATCACAATCCTAAGGTGATTCTAGCCTTTCCATGGCTAGGGTTGCTTTAGGAAAGTACTATATTTAAAGTGACCAACATGGTCCATATTTTCAATTCCTTGTTGTTTTCAAAACCACTTTTTTAAAGTGGTTCTAGCCTTCTTAGGTTTAGAATTGCTTTAGGAAAGTGAAACGTTTTTATACTTTCCAAAAAACTCTCTTTTCAAAAATCTCTTTTTCTAAAACCACCTTTTTCAACGTACTTTCCAAAAACTCTTCTTTCCAAAATTGTTTTCTAAAAACTCCCTCTAAAAATCTATTTTTCAAAACTCCTTTTTTAAATTCCTTTCCAAAATGCTCTCCTCCAAATTCACTTTCTAAAAAAAAAACACTCTCCCCCTAAATCTCTTTCCTAAGAAAACTCTCTCCAACAATCTTTTTCTAAAAATCTTTCTAAAAACTCTCTTTCCAAAATCTTCCTTCTAGAAACTCCTCACTAGGATTTTCTTTCAAAAACTCGTTTCCAAAAACACACTATCCAAAAACTCTTTCCTTAGAGCCCAAGTCAAGCCTTAGAGCCACGATTAGGAGATCCTAATTTTCTTTCCAAAACCTCTTGTTTTCTACATCAAAACTATACATATTTCCAAAACCTATTTTCTACTTCAAAACTATACACTTCCAAATCTAGGGTTTCTAAAATTTACTTTTTCAATTCCTTGTCAAATCAAATCTTCCCTCTAGAAAACCAAATCCAATCTCCCATTTAGGAAACTAGATCCAATCCTCTGTTTTTTGGAAACAAAATCAAATCTTCTCTTTTAGAAACAAAATCCAACCCTTTCCTAATCCAAATCTTTCCTAATCTAACTCCTTCTTAATCTTCTACTTTCCTAAATCTTAAGTTTCCAAAACTTGAACATAAAATCTTTCCTAAGTTTTAATACTCAACTTCCACATCTTTCTTAATTCAACCCTTTCCTAATTCTACCTCTTTCCAAATCTTAATTTTCCAAATCTAATTTTTCAAATCTTTCCTAAACTCAAACCTTTCCTAATCTCAAGGTTTTCTAAAATTCAAACTCTAAAAAACTTTCTAAATCCTAAACTTCCTAAATTCGAAGCTTTCAAACTCTAAAACTTTCTAAGTTCTAAACTTTCTTAAACTTCAAATCTTTCTAAATCTAAAACTTTCTAAACTCAGAATTTTCTTACTTTCAAAACTTCCCTAATTCAAAACATTCCAAATTCAAAACTTTCTTAAGTCAAAACTTTCCTAAGTTGAAATTTTCCTAAATTGACATCTTTCCTAAATTGAAATCTTTCTTAAGTTGAAACTTTCCTAATCCAAAAACTTTCCTATTTCGAAAACTTTCCTAAAATGACACTTTCCTAATTTGAAACTTCCGTAATTTGAACATTTCCTAAATCTAGTCTTTCCTAATCTTTCAAAGTCTAACGTTTGAGTCAAATCTTTTCTAAAATCCTTCCAAGTCAAGTCGAATCTTTTCTAAGTATCAAGTCTTTCCTAAGTCTAGGTTTCCTAAAACCAAGTCTTTCAAAATCAATCTTTTCAAATATTCCAATCAAAGTCCAAATTTCTTACTCTTCCAATTTCAATTCGAATTCCAACTTCAACTCTTTTCCAAATTAACTCTTCTATTTTCAATCGGACTCTTGTCCAAACTACGACTGACCTGATTCTTCCAAAAGGATACGTAGGTAACCTTCATGGGTGCGGTCACCACATTTTTCAAATCTCAAATTCCACAATCTTTTCAAATCTCCAATCTATTTTCAAACTTCCAATTTCAAATTTCTATTTCCAAATCTCTATTTCTAATTTCTCAAGCTTTCCAATTTCAAATCTATCCTTTCAAATCTCTCTTCTAAAATCAAATCAAATTCTTCTTTTCAAATCTATTTCCAAATCAATTCTCTTTTCTTGCACTTGCATATCATGCATCATGTTTTTTTTTTTAAACATTGTTTTCTAAAGTGGATAGGATTCAACATGTGTTAGTTGAAGACTCTCATAGGTGAATTTAGGGTGAATAGACATGTAGGTATCGAAAGAGCGGGGTAAGGTGATGGCTCAGTGCGTCTTCCCTACACGTAACCAACCTCCGAACCTAGATCACTATTTTCAAAAGATAAAAAACGGAGTTATTTTCAAAAAAGGGCTAAATGTTTTCCAAAGGGTACTAAACAACCTGTTTTTTTTTTAAAACTCTCTCTTGAGGAGATATTTTCAAAATCGTTTTTCAAAACCCTAAGTGTAGTCTTCAGATTATTCTTAGTTTTTAGGTGGCCTAACTCACCTTAATCAAGTTAGGTGGCGACTCCAAATCTTTTCTAAAAGCCCTTTATTTAAATTTATTTTCAATTCAAACCTAGTCGCACTCATTCTTCTAGGAGGGTGAGTTCTAACGAGAGAGTACAATATTTTTTCTGCTTGTGTGTGTATTCCTTGAGTGCAAAAAATCTGGGCGCAACAGTTGGTGACTCTGCTGGGGACACTTAGAGGGTTAGGCCATAGACATGTCTCTTCATCCTTCACCCATGTAGAGTCTTCAATTAACTTGTTCAATCCTATTCACTTTAAATTTTCAAAACCAAATTTTTTAAATTGTTTTAGAAAAAAATGCAAGCAACTTATCTTGTATTATGTTTGTTATCCACATACTAACTTTTGCATCTTTTGTTTTGTAGGTGTGCTTTATGTTTAAACATTATTGATTACTATGCATGAATGTGATGAACAGGATGGATGGGAGTTGTTGGACTCTTTCCTCCACTTTCAAAAATCATACACACACTGCATGTGCACCTGCATTGTGCATACTTGCATTTACCCTGATATGTCCTTTCTAGTTAGAAAGGGGGAACGGTATATTGGTTGTGGGCAAGATGCTGTGTCAGTTTCTTCGCCTACGGCCTCTTGATGGTTCCCTCGCTCGGATCACCAACCGATCATGGCACCACCTCAGGGAGTGGGCCTAGGCTTGAAAATCTGGGGACCGAGCTTTTTTGGGACACATTAGTCAACCATCAACCTTATACTGATATGGACACCATGTATAGCCAAACCTCTGCCGAATTTAAGACACGAGCACTGTTTTCCAAAACCATGGAGGAAAGGGCGACTGCTCTTACTTTCATTTATACCTGCTTATTCCTGTTGTTATAATGACTGTATTCATACTGTTATAATGCTTGTTTAACTGCTCATGCATACACGTTTACCTTGCTTTTGCATTTTTTCTCATTATGCTCTTTGCATATCCATGTTCATACATTTGATATCCCATGTCAAGACAAGAGTTCCAAGTAACTTAAGTTATTGCATTCTCATGCATATGATCAACCCATTGAGAGTGACACCAAGGTCACTCTCCCTTGCATTAAACCTACCCAAACCCTAAGGGTTCCTGCGTAACCCTAAGGACTCATGGTATGCATACCAATCCATTCTATAAGAGGGGTCCCAATCCCTCTATGCTCACGGAGATAGGATTGCCAAGAAGACAAGGGGCAATCGATCAACAAGGTCTCACAGCGACCTCATTAACATCAATTCCAACAAGGCGAATTCGAAGACTTAGGAGTAGTTTAGGTTTTTCCATTGCAAAACTAGATAGGTGGAAGTCCAAAGGAAAATATTCCCCCTTCCCCCTGTTAAAATGTATTTCAACTCCTTCGTATCTTAAACCCAAAATTCAATGTACTTCTTTATTTTTGTGAAATGAAAGCATGGATGGCTAAGGGTTCCCTCTTGATGGTAAGGTATCTGCATACAGGGGCAAACCCCCTATCTCCAAAAGTGAGCCAATACATCATGCTTAGCTTCCCTCCTAAAAGAGGGGCACCCTAGGACATGCATTGCATAAAGCTCTCTAAAAACTAGAAACTGACTTGTACCTTGTGTTCTTGTCTTGTTGTCTTTTCATTTTTATTTACAGATGTCACCTTGCACTAAGTCAATATTGCTCCCAAGAAGGGGCAACATCCACCTAGGGATCCCATTATCACCTGGCAACGAGCATCACTGATGGCTGCTAACCTTGAAGAATCCTCTCAAGTCTCGCGGGAAGAAGTCAACGAATTGAAGACCAAGATGGATGAGATGCTCAAGCTCATTCAAACTATGGCTATGAAAGATGCTGCTACAGTTCTGTCATCATCTATGACTTCATCCAAGGACCCTGAACCCTCTAATCCAAGGATTGTGCTTCAGTCTGACAATATTGGGAAGAATAAGGAAGAGGCCAAAGGGGCCCACACTGAAGAAGAGGAGACTATATTACTTTCACCTGCTGTAAAGAAGGTCCCCCTAGACCCTCTCAGTCTGAAAATCCAAGGGTTGGAGGATTCGCTGCGAAGTCTCCATGGCCACGACGTTTATGGGTTCACTTCCTATGACAAGCTTTGTTTTTTCCCTGATCACCCGAGACCTGCTAGGTTCAAAATGCCCAACTTCCAGAAGTACAACGACACCGGTAACCCTGTTGCTCATCTTCGTCTCTATGCTGGAGCACGAAGTGGACATGGCAACGATCCGAAGCTCCTCATGCAGCTATTCCAACACAGTCTCACGGGGTCTGCTCTACAATGGTTTGCTCGTTTGGACCTAAGGAAGATCACAACCTGGATCGAGTTAGTCAACGCGTTCAAAGCCCAATACTGCTGTAACATCGACCTCACTTCCGATTGATGGTCTCTGATGACGATAAGCAAGAATGAAAAGGAAAGCTTTAAAGGATATGCCCTAAGATGGAGGGAGGCTGCTGCACAAGTTAATCCCCCGCTAGAAGAGAAGCAGTATGTATAACTGTTCGTACATACTTTTCAAGGTATATACTATGAGAAGTTTTGCACAAGTGTGGGGAAAAGTTTCTCCGGGAAAGATGATAGAAAATGGCCTCAAGACAGAGAGGATTACAAACCCTTATGCCAGGACTAGAGAAAGCACCACCAACATAGCCAAGAGAGTCACTACAACAAAAGGGACGATCAGGAAGGAAAGTGAAGTGTCCGCCATTCTGCCTAGCCAACCACCCCAATACCATCCACCACTACAATCGCACCCTGTCCTGCCCTTACCCACTCTAACCATGCCTGCTCCAACCCCTAACTATGGTCTCGCTGGGGCACGACCCAACTTTAATAGACCTGCTCAACGCATCCGTACCTTCGACGCCTTGGCCTGCACCCAAACTAAGGCTTACCACAGCCTTTTGAAAAACAACATCTTGAAGCCCATACCTGCTCGCCCGTTGCTAAGCCCTCTGCCCCTGACCTTTAATGCCGCTCTTACATGTGAATACCATTCGGGTGGCCAGGGGCACGACACCGAAAGCTGCTTCGCTCTCAAGCACAAAATTCAAGACTTGATCGACAATAAGACCATTGATTTACAGTCGGTAAAACCTGCTCCTGCTTCTAATGTGACCACTAACCCTCTACCGGATCACACCGTCAACATGATATTAGTAGAAATGGAAGGCAAGGGAGAGTTTGACGAACTCGAGGCCGAATGTTATGAGGACGATTGCGAGACGGATGAAGAAGATGACTGGGAGGAGGATCTCCCATTGTGCCCGATTTATCTCTATAACCCGGATGAGGTACTAGATGCTTCTAACTGGCCCATTAAGGAACCAATGTCTCCAGAAAATGAGCTTGCTAAGAACACGGTTGTTGAGGGATGGGGTGATGAGTTTCTACACCTGAAATATGCAGCGACTGAAAGTCACTTGCCGAAAAACCCTTGGCCCGCAATTGAGTACAGCTATGAAGACATGGGCTGAGAGCTAAAGAAGCCAAGAGCACAAACAAAACCATTCGAGTTGAAAGGGGGTGAACTAGTCAGCCTGTTTACAGAAGAACCCACTACAAAGAACAAGGAGGCTGACAACCGCGCCAGTAGCGTCAACATCTTCAGAGCACTAGGAGAAGCCTTTGCTTGTCTCGTCTTGACCGAGGATCTGGGTTGCGAATGTAGCATCAAAGCTGTGGTGGAAATTGTCCCAAGGCCCTATTGATACAGGAACCCCTTTAAAAGTGTACAAGAGAGGGGTGTTTTCATCCACATTCTTTCTATCCTTTCTATATTTTGTTCTTAAAATAATATCTACATTTTTGTTTCTTTAAATAGAACTCTATGCTTTTCGTTGATAAGATAAAATGATTAAGTGTTTTCATTTACTGATGTTATCTTATATGTCTCTTATGAATGGTAACTATTTCCTCTGCAAGGGGCATGGTGTATCTTATGGAATGATTTGACTTGAAAGGATGATAGCATGAGTTAACTACTCACCAAATGATCAACTTTCCACAGAGAGAGAGGATAAGGATGAGTGAAGATACTACCCAAAGGCAACACTTACAAGACACTAAAGCTAAGCGATGTGTGGTCAGTCTATCAAAATGAAGAGGAGCCATCTTTCACTTCTCCACATATAAATAAAAGAACAAATAACTAAATAAATAAACAAATGTGCTTATATTCCCTTTGCTTAACCCCTAGTGCCTCACGGAAAGCTAAAATTTTCTTTGTCAACCCCCATCCAAGACTGTCCTCCCCACAGTGGGGCAGACAATAGTTGAAAACTCTAGAAATGGTATCCACCTCTATCATGCTAAGATAGTATCGAAAGCTTTATAGAGCATGCAATCTAATTCAAAGTGAAGAGAGGCTCTCATTTCATTTCCCATACAGTCAAAAGCAACCCTTTGCCAAATCCATTGAGCTGTATATCTTTTCTTAACAAAACCCCAACCTAAGGATCACTGCACATATTGGGTAGATTGAACTGCCAAGGAAAAGATCTAAGGAAAAAAAGGTCAAAGAATTGTTTGTTCCACAAAAAGAAAAAGAGATAAAAAGGATAAAGCGAAGGAAAAGAGTTGCCAAGGGGCAAGAGGCCGAAAAAAAAAAATCCTAAGGAAAGGCCTGAAGAAAATCATGATTAAGTCATCTTCAAAAAGCATAATAAGAAGATCGAAAGGGAAAAGAATCATGTTTATTTCAAGAAGCATATAGAAAGGATGAAAGAAAAGAGTCATTTTCACCTTGAGAAGAAGGGAATTTAAAGGTGATTCTAGGTTACAAGGAAACTCAGTAGAAACAGTAGGTTCGAACCTTTATCCTTTCTGAAAAAACCCCAAAATCTTGGCCTACATTACAACCCTAGCAAAGTCCTCTCTGATTGAAAATGGATTGCTTGATCTAGATGAGCTGAACACACTGCCAAAGCCGAGAAGGATGCTAGCCCTACGGAGAAAATAGTCAAGGACGGTATAGATCTAAACCCTACTGAAAATAACATCGAATTTGGGCCTATATATCTTGTTGTTTCGCAAACCCCATAACCTAGCCTACATTATGGTTCTAAACAAAGTCTCCTCAGAGTGAAAGGACTGACCACTTATCGCTCTGCCAAAGGTCAGGTAAGCTGTTGCTAAAACCCCGAGAGTCGAGAGTTTCAGCCTAGTAACCCCATACACTAACCCTGAAACAGAGAATCGGAGAGGGTCAGAAGGTTGAGAAAGTTGCGAAGTGCTATCATCCAATCAAGGTAGGGTTGAACCAGAAGAGAGGCTAAATCTCCAAAAAGGAAGGAGTTACCATTCCAAAGACTACAAGTGTAACAGCATCCCTTGTCATTCTGTCAGTTAATATACTTCTAATATGCACATAAAAAAATAAATAAATAAATAAATAAATCAAAATAAATTAAATTAATAAGAAAAAATCTAAATCTAAAAAAAAAAAAATCACATGAGCTTCGCATAGACATAACTCCATGTAAAACCAAAAGTCATCAACATCAACTCATATAATAGATACATAACATCATCATTCATCATATGCATCTGATCATATGCCTAGCCGTAAAGATCATAAATGCATCCGTCTTTCCATGCTTCTAAATACCATAAATATCCATCTTTGTACAAAACTTACAAAATAAAACTATCTAGCATAAATACATCTCAAGAATAGGGGCAAAGGAAGATCAGAATCTCCAAAAGGGGCATCTGTCACAGGTCTAAGTCAATGTCATCTGGATCAAAATCCCCGAAACCCGGCATTGAAGGAGGCGGATAGCTACTCGAAGCACCAGCGTCCTACAGAGAAGACAGAACCAAAATCAACTGCATAGAAAAAAGAACTAAACAACAGCAGAGCAAGAAGAAGCAGAGAAAGAACAACATACCCCCCCACCACCCAGCTGAGATAACCGAGTCGTCAAGGAAACTACCTCGGCCTGGTACTGATCCCGCTCCATCTGGTACTAATCTCTCTGGTCTCTCACAGCAGTAAACTCAGCATGGGGCACATATCCTCTAGCACGACCACAAGTCCACCACCTCCTGGCCAACAGCGTACCCGCCAACTACTACCACAAACCGGGTGAAGGCACCAACCAAATAAGCCCCAAAGTGTGCAGTGTAATTTCTGTTTAGGGGAAGTAGCAACTCGGCACCTGGCTAACGCTCCTGATAAGGGAAAGGCACTCTCGCCACTAAGGCTCCAAACATATACTCCGGTGGAGTCCCTACTGATCGGAACTCCTCATTGTAAGCACCCCATTTTTTACCGCTCGGCAGTCTACACGTCGTCCAGACTTATGTTCAAGACAGTGTGGGCATATTCCAATCGAAACCAACTTTCTAATTCCAAATCCTGTCTGTCCATCGCCTCGCGGGCCCACCAGGCCTAAATAGAGGCAAAATGACTAAAATGCCTGAAGGGGCATTTTCTTTTCCAATTCCAATTCCAACCCCTCTCTCGAGACAACTTATTCCTCGAGACGGTTCTAAATCAGGCACATTTTTCCAAAGACGATAAGTCCCCTTTCCAATTCCTCTCTCGAAACAGTTTATTCCTCGAGATGATTCCAAACCAGGCATGTCTTTCCAAAGACGGTAAGTCCCCTTTCCAATCCCTCTCTTTAGAAAGTTTATTCCTTGAGACGGTCCCAAATCAGGCATGTCTTTCCAAAGACGGTAAGTCCCCTTTCCAACCCCTCTCTCGAGATAGTTTATTCCTCGAGACGGTTCCAAATCAGGCACGTCTTTCCGAAGACGATAAGACGCCTTTCCAATTCCAATCCCTCTATCGAGACAATTTATTTCTTGAGATAGTCCGGCATGTTTTTTGAAGAAAAACTCTTCGAAATGGTAAGTACCTTTAAACCTGTCGACCGGGATGAGACCCCAAGTCTCCTAGATGGTAGAACGGTCCACCTTTAGCGTCTACTAGCCCGCCAAAGCAGAAATGTCCATTTAGGCATGCCTTCCGAGAAAGTTGACTTCTCAGGCGCTAAGTCCCCTTTTAGCAGCTTCCCAAGATCAGGCAGTCTCGGGAATGATGGCGAACCGTCAGAGTAGCGGAAATACTCGTAAACATCGCAATCGTCAGAGTAGCGGAAATACTCGCAAACAGGTCGATGTAAGGAATTGCCAACAAACCCCCGTGTCACGACGACCGTCGTCAGAGTGGCGGAAACACTCAAAACCCAGGTCAACACCAGTGCCTGCTAGCCCACTTCGGTGAAAAATGACCAAACTGCCCTTTGGGCCTTTTCTGTGACTTTCCGGTCAAGATGACCATTTTGGCCCTTGGCATTCGAACGCCCTGGGAACCACACCGGCTCTGGGTATCAAACCGGTAACCTCCCGAGAATACTTCTTATAGTATTCTCAACCTTCCTCTACCTTTCTGGATCATTCCGAGTCAGTTCCGGCCAACCCGATACAAAATGACCGTTTTACCTCTGGTGGACCGGCCGGTCGGTTGCCTTTTTTGACCACACCGGCTCTGGGTATCAAACTGATAACCTCTCGAGAATACTTCTTATAGTATTCTCAACCTTCCTTTACCATTCCAGATCATTCCGAGTCAGTTCTGGCCAACCCGGTACAAAATGACCATTTTGCCCCTGGTGGGCCGGTCGCCTTTTTCCGACCACGCCGGCTCTGGGTATCAAACCGGTAACTTCTCGAGAATGATTTTTATAGTACGCTCAACCTTTCTTTATCTTTCCGGATCATTCTGAGTCAGTTCCGGCAAACCTGGTGCGAAATGACCGTTTTGCTCCTAGTGAGCCGGTCACCTTTTCCGACCACACCGGCTCTGGGTATCAAACTGGCAACCTTTGGGAACATTCTGAATAATGTTTCCAAATCTCGAGTCTTCTTCCGAGACAATCCAAGTCCGTCCTGGCAACTTCCCGATCCGATTGACCGTTTTACCCCTAAAGGCCCAGTCAACCCTTTCGACATATCCTATCCTCATTTTTCAAGTCAAATACCTCCGGGACACTATTTTTAAGTGTTCCTTCTCTTTTTCGGCCTTTTGGGTCATTCTCGACATCTTCAAATCATTCCCGGACTTTCTGAAGTCACTCCTAGTGAAGCCAGGCTAAAAATTGCATGGTAGTCACTAATACAGGTACCCAAATCTAGTCAAAGATACGTTGCTTACCAACCATAAATATTCCTAAATGGCTGGCGCAACTAGTAGTGGCGCCAAGCAAAAAAATGGCCCGGCGCCACTCCTAATGGCGCTAGTGTAATGTTTGGCCTGGCACCACTACAACAGGCGCCAGTGTATTCCTTTCTCTATAAATACAGAGCCTCTTCCAGCTTGAAAGGGGTCTACAAACTCAGTATAAAAACACCAATATTCGATATACAAAGCTCGAACACTCCCTAAACCCTAGCTTCCATAGGTTTTCCAAACTCTAGCCACCATACAATAAACCCTAGCCTTCTATACACTCATACACACTCCCATACACTCATACACTAGCCTCCAACCCTCCTTTGAAGACTTGAAGAGCTGCAATCTGAGGTTTGAAGATTGAAGACAACTTTTGAAGATTGAAGGCGAAGATCAAGACAAAGACTGAAGACAAGCAAGGCGCGCAAAATAAACAAGACATACGGTTCTATTTAAATTTCTGCCCTTCCTCCCTCTCTCTTCTCTCTCCTAAACCACTTGGGTTTTCTCTATTTTAATCCCCCATCTCTTTCCCTCCCTTTCTTTGTATGCTTGAAACAAGGGGACTCCTGGTCCATGTGTAGGATTAGACTATTGGAGGGTCACCGTGTCGGGGGCTTTCCTTTAGGCTAACCGGAGACCACTTGGGTTCGGCCCCCTTGATTATGTAGTGAAGCCTTAACCTTGTATGTTCACGACTCCAAATTTGCATTGTGTATATCATGATCTTGCATCTTCCAAAACCGTTTTCAAACTCGTTTTCAAAGTTTGCATTAAACTTGTTTTCAAAATTACATCAAAATCTCCTTTTTCAAGACATGTTTTAAAAATCACAATCCTAGGGTGATTCTAGCTTTTTCATGGCTAGGGTTGCTTTAGGAAAGTGTTACATTCAAAGTGACCAATATGGTCCATATTTTCAAATCTTGTTGTTTTCAAAACCGCTTTCCTAAAGTGGTTCTAGCCCTCTTATGGTTAGAATTGCTTTAGGAAAGTGAGATGTTTTTACACCTTCTAAAAACTCTCTTTTCAAAACTCTCTCTTTCTAAAACCCTCTTTTTCAACATGCTTCCCAAAAACTCTTCTTTCCGAAATTGTTTTTTAAAAACTCCCTCCAAAAGTCCATTTTCCAAAACTTCTCTTTTCAAACTCCTTTCCAAAACACTCTCCTCAAAATTCACTTTCCTAAAAACTCTTTCCAACAATCTCCTTTCAAAAATCCTTCTAAAAAACTCTCTTTCCAAAATCTTCCCTCTAGAAACTCCTCTCTCAAATTTCCCTCCAAAACCGTGTTTCCAAAAACACACTTTCCAAAAATCCTTTTTCTTAGTGCCCAAGTCAAACCCTAGAACCCACAATTAGGAAACCCAAAATTTTCTTTCCAAAAACATGGTTTTCAAACTTGCCTTAAAACCCAAGTTTTTAAAACCCAAGTTTTTAAAACCTCTTGTTTTCACATCAAAACTATACATATTTCCAAAATCTCTTTTCTACTTCAAAACTATAGTTTTCCAAATCTAGGGTTTCTAGAAACTTCCCTTTCCAAATCCTTGTCAAATCCTACCTTCCCTTTACGAAACCAAATCCAATCTCCCGCTTAGGAAAACTAGATCCTATCCTCCGTTTTTGCATAACAAAATCAAACACTTCTTCTTATAAACAAAATTCAATCACTTCCTAATCCAAATCTTTCCTAATTCCCCTCTTTCCTAATTTCCTACCTTCCTAAATCATAAGTTTCCTAAAGCTTTCAAATCTTTTCTTAAACATTAAGCTTCCAAATCTTTCCTAATTCAACCATTTCCTAACTCTATCCCTTTCCAAATTTCAACTTTCCAAATTTAAGTTTTCAAACCTTTCCTAAATTCAAACATTTCCTAATTTCAAGATTTTCTAAAACTCAAACTCTAAAACTTTCTAAATCTTAAACTTTCCAATTTTCAAATCTTTCCAAATTCAAAGCTTTCCAAGTTCAAAACTTTCTTAAGTTAAGACTTTTTAAATCTAAAAATTTTCTAAATTCTAAACTTTCCTAAAACTTCAAATCTTTCCAAATCTAAAATTTTCTAAACTCAAAACTTTCTTACTTTTAAAACTTCCCAATTTCAAAACATTCCAAACTTTCCAACTTTCAAAACTTCATAATTTCAAATCCTTTCCTAAAATGAAAACTTTCCCAATTCGAACACTTTCCTAAATTGAAACTTTCCTAAAATGAAACTTTCTTAACATAAAATTTTCTTTATTCAAAGCTTTCCTAAGTTGAAACTTTCCTAAACCAAATCTTTCCTAAAATGACACTTTCCTAATTTGAAACTTCCGTAATTTGAACCCTTTCTAAATCCAATCTTTCCAATTCCAACTTTTGAGTCAATTCTTTTCTAAAATCCTTCCAAGTCAAGTCAAATCTTTTCTAAGTCTCAAGTCTTTCTTAAGTCTAGGTTTCCTAAAACCAAGTTTTCCAAAATCAAATCTTTTCAAATCTTCCGATCAAAGTTCAATCTTTCAATCCAATTTCCCAACTCAATCTTTTTCTTCCAATCATATCTTTTATTCTCAAATCGGACTCTTGTCCGAACTACGACTGACCTGATTCCTCCAAAAGGATACATAGGCAACCCTCATGGGTGCGGTCTTCACATTTTTCAAATCTCAAATTATCTTTTCAAATCTCCAATCCATTTTCAAATGTCCAATTTCAAATTTTTATTTTCAAATCTCTATTTCCAATTTCTAAAACTTTCCAATTTCAAATCTATCTTTTCAAATCTCTTCTAAAATCAAATCAAATTCTTCTTTTCAAATCTATTTCCAAATCAACTCTTTTTTATTGCACTTGCATATCATGCATCATGTTTTTCTAAACATTGTTTTTCAAAGTGGATAGGATTGAACATTAGTTAGTTAAAGACTCTCATAGATAAATCTAGGGTAGATTGACATGTAGGTACCGAAAGGGCGGGATAGGGTGATGGCTTAGTGCGTCTTCCTTAAACGTAACCAACCCCCGAACCTAGAATCACTGTTTTCAAAGACCAAAAAGGAGTTATTTTTCTAAAAAGGGGATAAATATTTTCCAAAGGTTGCCAAACAACCTCTTTTCTTAAAAACCCCCTCTTGAGGAGATATTTTCAAAAATTATTTTCCAAAACCCTAAGTGTAGTTTTCGAATTATGCTTAATTTTTTTTTTTTAGGTGACCTAACTCACCTTAATCAAGTTAGGTGGCGACTCTGAATCTTTTTCAAAAACCCTTTATTCAAACCAATTTTCAATTCAAACTTAGTCGCATTCATTCTTCTAGGAGGGTGAGTTCTAACGAAAGAGTACATTATTTTTCCCGCTTGTGTGAGTATTTCTCAAGTGCGAAAAATCTGGGCGCAACAGCTGGCAACTGTACTGGGGACACTTAGAGGGTTAGGCCGTAGTCATATCTCTTTACCCTTTATTCATGTAGAGTCTTCAATTAACTTGGTTCAATCCTATTCACTTTAAATTTTCAAAACTAAATTTTCAAAATTGTTTTCAAAAAACATGCATGTATTCATATTATCTTATATTATGTTTGTCATCCACATACTAACACTTGCATCTTTGTTTTGTAGGTGCGCTTTTTGCTTAAGTTTTATTAACTACCATGTATGAATGTGATGAACAGGATGAATGGGAGTTGTTGGACTCTTTCCTCCACTATTAAAAATCACACACACACACACACTGCATGTGCACTTGTATTCTGCATACTTGCATTATTACCCTGATATGTCCTTTCTAGTTAGAAAGGGGGAACAGTATATTGGTTGTGGGCAAGATGCTGTGTCAGTTTCTTCGCCTACGGCCTCTTAATGGTTCCCCTGCTCGGATCACCAACCGATCATGGCACCACCTCGGGGAGTGGGCCTAGTTTTGAAGATTCGAGGACCGAGCCTTTTTAGGATGCATTAGTCAACCCTCAACCTCATACTCATATAGACACCATGCATAGCCGAACCTCTGCCAGATTTAAGACACGAGCACCGTTTTCAAAACCACGGAGGAAAGGGCGACTACTCTTACTTTCATTTATACCTGTCTATTCCTGCTGTTATATTGACTATATTAATGCCTATCTAATTGTTTATGCATGCACGTTTATCTTGCTACTGCATTCTCTCTCCTTATACTCTTTGCATACCCATGTTCATGCATTCAATATTCCATATCAAGACAAGAGTTCCAAGTAACTCAAGTCACTGCATTCTCATGTATATGATCAACCCGTTAAGAGTGACACCAAGGTCCCTCTCCCTTGCATTAAACCTACCCAAACCCTAAGGGTTCTCGCGTAACCCTAAGGACTCATAGCATGCATCTCAATTAATTCCATAAGAGGGGCCCCAATCCCTCTATGCTCACGAAGATAGGATTGCCATGAAGACAATGGGCAACCAATCAGCAAGGTCTCTTAGTGACCTCCTCGACATCAAATCCAAGGAAGGTGAATCTGAAGACTCGAGAGTAGTTTGGGGTTTTCCTTTCTAAAAGTAGATAGGTGGAAGTCCAAAGGTAAATGTTCCCCCTCCCCCTATTAAAATGTATTTCAATTCTTTTGTATCTTAAACCCAAAATTTAATGTACTTTTTTACTTTTATGAATAAATGCATGGACGGTTAAAGGTTCCTACCTGATGGTAAAGTGTCTGCATACAGGGGCAAATCCCCTATCTCGAAAGGTGGGCCAATACATCAAGCTTAGTTTCCCTCCTAAACAGGGGCACCCTAGAACACGCATTGCATAAAGACTTGTTAGGATAAAACACTGACTCTTTTCTTTGGTTGGTTTTAGGTACCTTCCCTCGTTCCCTCGTCTTACAAGCATAGAATTGCTTACTCTTTATACCTTAACTCTATTACTAGCAGAAGCAAGAGGAGTCAAGCATAAGATGACCGAAATGAAAGGCATGCTTTCTTCACTCTTATCCCATGCAACCCATGAGCAAGCAGAGTCCTCGCAGGCCCAAACCCATGATGGACGGAAAAGGATGAAGAAGGAAGACCTCCCCAGGCCGAGGGCCTTGCTTGGATGCCCTCCAAACCAACCCCAAACCAAACACAAGGACTATATAATCTCTCCTTCGGAAATCATCCCAACCCATTTGGCCCTGCCACCGAAAATGGTCCCATTTTGAAACATAGAACCCGAAGCCCTTTCAATTCCCGAACCATCAGCCCGGCTGTGACCTCACCAAAGCTCGGTCCCTAATCATCAAAAACATTTACAACACCTCCTCGGCCTAGGCGAACAAGTGAAAAAAAGTGAACCTTTACTAAACTCGCATGCTCACAGACCGAGGCCTATTTTGGCCTCTTAGCAGCTAGATATCTGAAACCTATACCTGCCCGACCCCAGCCCAATCCTCTGCCTCATTACTTCAAATCTGCAGCAAGCTGTAAGTATCATTTGGATAGCCAAGGACATGACATTGAAGATTATTTGACCCTCAGGCATAAGATTTAAGACCTAATAGATAACAATATCATTGGAGTATGACCAGCAAATCCTTCTTCGAACAGCCCTACAGACCCTCCACTGGACCACACCGTCAACATCGTTACAAAGTTTGGTAACAAGAAGGTTTGTTTTGCTACATGCCAAGAGATATATTACAAGGATGGGGAGGAAATGGAATGCAACGATATGGAACAGAGTTGTACTCGGTTACAGTGCAACCCCTATAAAATGCCAACCCTTGAAGATAAACTCGCATATGAATCTGTGAAGAAAATTGACTAGGAGCTGTCCAAACTAGGTAATAAAAATCTTCAATTGTGTACAGTTGAGGAACACCAAGCCTCGGCTGGAGGCTAGAGCAAAAAACCCCGGGCTCGACCTATCAAACTGGACGAAGACGAGTCGCCCGAGTGGTTTGTTAGAGAAATTCCGGAGCAAACAAATGAAGGCAAGACGGTCAAGAAAGCTGACAATTACATCATCACCGCCAACTCACTTGGAACTCCGAGAGAAGCATCTACCTATCCTGCCTTGGCTGAAAATCTCAACCGTGGATGGAATGCAAACGAGGGCATTGTTCCAAGATCTTACTGAAAAGGGAGTCCCTTCAAAAGCGTACAAGAGAGGGGTGTTTTCATCCACTTTCTTTCTATCCCTTTTACTTTCTGTCTCTAAATTGATGTTTACGTTCCGTTTTTTCTTAGAAACTCTATGCTTTCCATAAAAATGATAATAGTAGTTAAATGATGGTCTTTTATTTCATTGCTGTTGTCTTATCTTCTCTTGTGAGTGGTAACTACTTCCTCCACAAGGGGCATGGTGTATCTTATAGAATGATCCAACTTGAAGGGATAATAGCATGAGTTAACCACTCATCAAATGATCAGCTTTCCAGATAGAGAGAGGATAAGGATGAGTGAGGATACTACCCAAAGGCGACACTTGCAAGACTTTGAGGCTAAGCGATGTGTGGCCAGTTTATCAAAATGAAGAGGAGCCATCTTTCACTTCCTTACTATAAATAAAAGGAATAAATCACTAAACAAATAAACAAATATGCTTATATTCCCTTTGCTTAACCCCTAGAGCCTCACAACAAACGAAGTTTTCTTTGTCAACCCTGATCCAAGACTGTCCTCCCTACACTGGGGCAGACAATAGTTGAGAACTCTGGGAGTGGTGTCCACCTCTATCATGCTAGGATAGTGTCGAAAGCTCTATGGATCAAACAATCTAATTCAAAGTGAAGAGAGGCCCTCATTTCATTTCCCATACAGTCAAAAGTAACCCCTTGCCAAACTCGTTGAGCTGCCTACCTTTTTCTAACAAAACCCCAACCTAGGGAACATCGCTTACACTGGGTAGATTGAACTGCCAAGGAAAAGATCTAAGGGAAAAGGGTCAAAGAATTATTCATTTTATAAAAGAATAGAAAGAAAAAGCAAAGGAAAGGAGTTGCCAAGGGGCAAGAAGCAAAAAAAAAAAAAAGAAGAAAACCATGATTCTAAGGAAAGGCCTAAAGGAGCCATGATTGAGTCATCTTCAAAAGCGTGATAAGAAGATCAAATGAGAAGAAAGTCATATTTATCTCAAAAAGTTATACAGAAAGGGTGAAAGAACAAGGTCATTTTCACCTTGAGAAGTATATGGTCAAAGGCAAAAAGGAAATTTAAAGGTGATCCTAGGTTACGAAGAAACCCTGTAGAAACAATAGGTTCGAGCCTTTACCCTTTTCTTGCAAAACCCCGAAACCATGGCCTACATTACAATCCTATTAAAGTCCCCTCTGATTGAAAGCAGATTGCTTGATCTAAATGAGCTAGATACGCTGCCAAAGCTAAAGAAGGATGCTAATCTTACTGAAAAGTAGTCAAGGATGGTATGGATCTAAGCCCTATCGAAAACAACATCAAATTTGAGCTTGCATATCCCATTCTTTCTAAAACCTCCATAACCTAGCCTACATTATGACCCTAAGCAAAGTCTTCTCGGATTGAAATGACTGGCCACTTATCGCTCTGCCAAAGGCCAGGTAAGCTGTTGCTAAAACCCCGAGAGTTGAGAGTCTCAGCCCAATAACTATATACACTAACCTTAAGACAGAGAGTTGGAGGAGATCAAAAGGTTGAGAAAGGTGTGAAATGCTATCATCCAATCAAGGTAGGGTCGAGCCAGAGGAGAGGCTAAATCCCCGAAGAGGAGGGAGTTACCATTCCCAAGACTACAAGTCTAACAGCACCCTGTGTCATTCTATTAGCATATTTCTAACCTGTGCATATGTTTAAAAAAAAAAAAAATCAGTATGGGCTTTGCACACATAGGATATAACTCCCTGTAGAAATAGAAGTCACCAACATCAATAGATACATAACATCATCATCCATCATATGCAACTGATCATATTCTTAGCAGAAAGGATCGTAAATGTCTTTGTCTATCCATGCATCTAAATACCATAAATATTCATTTTTGTACAAAATATCAAAATAAAACAGTCTAACATAAATACATCTCAGGGACAAGGGGCAAAAGAAGATCAGAGTCTCCACAAGAGGCATACATCACAGGTCAAAGTCGATATCAGCTGCATACAAAAGGAACTAAGCAACAGCAGAGCAAGAAAAAGCAAAGAAAGAATAACATACCCCCCCCCCCCAACCGCCCATTTGAGATAACCGAGCCGTTAAGGAAGCCACCTTGGCCTGGTATTGATCCCGCTCCATCTGTTACTGATCTCTCTGGTCTCTCACAGTAGTAAACTCGACCTGGGGCATATATCCTCCAGCACGGCGCCTCAAGTCAACCACCTCCTGGCCAACAGCGTACCCACCGACTACTACCTCAAATCGGGTGAAGGCACCGACCGAATGAGCCCCAAAGTGCGCAGTGTAAGCACCCCATTTTTGACCGCTCGGCAGTCTACACTCCATCCAGACTTGTTTTCAAGTCATTGTGGGCATATTCCAATTGAAACCAATTCTCTAGGTCCAAATTTCGTCTTTCCATTGCTTCGCGGGCCTGTCAGGCCCAAACAGAGGCAAAATGACCAAAATGCTCATAGGGGCATTGTCCTTTCTTATTTCAATTCCAATCCCTCTCTCAAGACAGTTTATTCCTCAAGAAGGTCCGAGTAGCAAAACTACTCACAAAACCGTTAGAGTGCCGGAAACACTCACAAAACCGTTAGAGTAGCGGAAATACTCACACTGTTAGAGTGGCGGAAACACTCAAAACCCAGGCACGTGTCTTTGGAGACGGTAAGACCCCTTTCCAATCCCTCTCTCGAGACAGTTTATTCCTCGAGACGGTTCCAACCCAGGCACATCTCTTCGGAGACGGTAAGACCCCTTTTCAATCCCTCTCTCGAGACAGTTTATTCCTCGAGACGGTCCGAGTAGCAAAACTACTCACAAAACCGTTAGAGTAGCAGAAATACTCACAGAACCGTTAGAGTAGCGGAAATACTCACAGAACCGTCCAAGTAGCGGAAATACTCAACCCCGTCCGAGTAGCGGAAATACTCACAAATCATCAACCCCGTCCGAGTAGCGGAAATACTCACACCGTTAGAGTGGCGGAAACACTCAAAACCTAGGTCAACACCCGTGTCTGTTAGCCCACTTCGGTGGAAAATGACCAGACTACCTTTAGGACCTTTTCCGAGACTTTTTGGTCAAGATGACCATTTTGCCCCTAGGCATCCGAACGCCCCAGGAACCACACCGGCTCTGGATATCAAACCGGTACTGTCCCGAGAATACTTTTTATAGTATTCTCAACCTTCCTTTACCTTTCCGGATCATTCCGAGTCAGTTCCGGCCAACCCGGTACAAAATGACCGTTTTGCCCCTAGAGGGCCGGTCTCCTTTTCTGACCACACCGGCTCTGGGTATCAAACCGGTAATGACCCAAGAATACTTTTTATAGTGTTCTCAACCTTCCTTTACCTTTCCGGACCATTCCGAGTCAGTTCCGGCGAACCCGGTACAAAATGACCATTTTGCCGCTAGTGGGCCGGTCTCTTTTTCCGACCACACCGGCTCTGGGTATCAAACCGGTAATGACCCGAGAATACTTTTTATAGTGTTCTCAACCTTCCTTTACCTTTCCAGACCATTCCGAGTCAGTTCCGGCAAACCCGGTACAAAATGACCATTTTGCCGCTAGTGGGCCGGTCTCCTTTTCCGACCACACCAGCTCTGGGTATCAAACAGGAAACCTTTGGGAACATTCTAAATAATGTTTCCAGATCCCAAGTCTTCTTCCGGGACAGTTTGAGTCTGTCCCGGCAGTTTTCCGGTCTGGTTGACCGTTTTGCCTCTAAAGGCTCGGTCAACCTTTCCGACACATCTTATCCTCACTTTTCAAGTCAAATACCTCCAGGACACTATTTTAAGTGTTCCTACTCCCTTCTGGCCTTCCGGGTCATCTCCGGCTCCTTCAAATCATTCCCGGACTTTCCGGAGTCACTCCTAGTGAAGCCAGGCTAAAATTTACATGGTAGTCACTAGTATAGGCGCCCAAATCTAGTCAAAGATACGTTGCTTGCCGACCTTAAATCTTTCCTAATTGGTTGGCGCCACTAGTAGTGGCACCAAACCAAAAAATGGCCTGGCGCCACTACTAGTGGCGCCAGTGTAAATTTTGCCCTGGCGCCACTGTAACAGGCGCCGAGCTTGTCCAACTTCTATAAATACAGAGCCTCGTTCAACGTGAAAAGGGTCTGCAAACTTAACCTAAGAATCCTATATTTTGATATACAAAGCTCGAGCACCTCCTAAACCCTAGCCTCTCTAGGTTTTCCAAACCCTAGCCACTATACACAAACCCTAGCCTCCTATACACTCATACACTCCCCCATACACTCATACACTAGCCTTCAACCATCCTTTGAAGACTTGAAGAGCTGCCATCCAAAGCTTGAAGACAACTCTTAAAGACTGAAGGTGAAGATCAAGACAAAGACCGAAGACCGAAGACCGCACGGCGCGCAAAATAAACAAGATACAAGGTAGGCTCCCTATTTAATTTTCTGCACTTCCCCCCTCTCTCTTCTCTCTCCAACCCACTTGGATTTTCTCTATTTTAATCCCCCATCTCTTTCCCCCCTTTCTTTGCATGCTTGAAACAAGGGGACTCCCGGTCCATGTATAGGATTAGACTGTTGGAGAGTCACCATGTCGGGGGCTTTCTTCTAGTCTAACCAGAGATCACGTGGGTCCGGCCCCCTTGGTTATGTGGTGAAGCCTTAGCCTTGTGTGTTCACGACCCCAAATTGCATTGTGCATATCATAGTCTTGCATCTTCCAAAATTCGTTTTCAAAGTTGTTTTCAAAATCGTTTTCAAACTTGTTTTCAAAATTGCATCAAAAGCTCTTTTTCAAAAACTTGTTTTCAAAACCACAATTCTAGGGTGATTCTAGCCTTTCCACGGCTAGGGTTGCTTTAGGAAAGTGTTACATTAAAAGTGACCTTTACGGTCCATATTTTCAAATCTTGTTGTTTTCAAAACCGCTTCCCTAAAGTGGTTCTAGCCCTCTTATGGTTAGAATTGCTTTAGGAAAGTGAGATGTTTTTACACCTTCTAAAAACTCTCTTTAAAAATCCCTTCCAAAAAATCTCTTTTCCAACATACTTTCCTAAAACTCTCCTCTTCAAAATTGTTTTCAAAAATTCCCTTCCAAAATCTATTTTTCAAAACTCCCTTTTTCAACTCCTTTCCAAAAACTCTTTCTCCCCAAAATTCACTTTCTAAAAACTCTCTCCAAAAATCTTTCCAAAAACTCTCTTTCCAAAATCTTCTTTCTAGAAATTCCCCTCTAGGATTTTCCTTCCAAAATCTACATTTCTAAAAACACACCTTCCAAAACTCCTTCTCTTTAAAATCTTTTTCCAAAAACTCTCTTTCCAAATTCACTTTCCAAAAACTCCTCCCTAGGATTCCTTTCTAGAAAAACCTTCGTTTCCAAAAACGCACTTTTCCAAAAACTCTTTCCTTAGAACCCAAGTCAAGCCCTAGAACTCGCAATTAGGAAACCCTACTTTTCTTTCCAAAAACATGGTTTTCAAACTTTGCCCCAAACCTAGGTTTCCAAAACCCCTTGTTTTCACATCCAAATGATACACGTTTCCAAAACCTCTTTTCTACGTCAAAACTATAATTTTCCAAATCTAGGGTTTCTAGAATCTCCCTTTTCAAATCCTTGCCAAATCCTATCTTCCCTTTAGGAAACCAAATCAAATCTTCCCGTTTAGGAAACTGAATCCAATCCTCCGTTTTTGGAAACAAAATCAAACCTTTACTTTTAGAAACCAAATCCAATCCCTTCCTAATCCAAACCTTTCTTAATTCAATTCCTTCCTAAACCATAAGTTTCCTAAATTTAAACTTTAAATCTTTCCTTAAATTTTAAAATACAACTCTTTCCTAATTCAAATCCTTCCTAAACTTTCACTTTCCTAAATCTTAAGTTTCCAAAACTTGAACATAAGAATCTTTCCTAATTCTACCCTCTTTTCAAATCTTAACTTTTCAAATCTAAGTTTTCAAACTCTTCCTAAACTCAAACTTTTCCTAATCTCAAGATTTTCTAAAACTCTAAAACTTTCTAAATCTTAAACTTTCTAAATTTCAAATCTTTCTAAATTCTAAACTTTCCAAAGCTTCAAAATCTTTTCAAATCTAGAACTTTTCTAAATTCAAAACTTTCTAAATTCAAGACTTTCTTAAGTTGAAACTTTCTTAATTCAAACATTTCCTAAAACGAAACTTTCCACTTTTCTAAACTTCCCTATTTCAAAACTTTCCTAATTCGAAAACTTTCCGAAAATGAAAACTCTTCTTTTTCAAACCTTTCTCAAAACAAAACTTTCTTATTTTCAAAACTTCCTTGTTTTCAAAACTTCCCACTTTCAAAACTTTCCTTTTTTGAAACATTCCAAAATTCAAAACTTTCTTAACTTGAAACTTTCTAAATTCTAAGTCTTTCCTAAACTAAACTTTTCCTAATTCAAAACATTTCTTAATTCAAAACTTTCCTAAAGTGAAAACTTTCCTAAACCTAAAACTTTCCTAATTTCAAACTTTTCCAAAACTTTCCTAATTCGAAATTTTCCTAATCTAAATTTTTCCTAAATTCCAAGTTTCCAAATCTTTCAAAATCTTTCAAAATCAACATTCCAATCCAATCTTTCTTAATCTCAAGTCTTTCCTAGGTTTCCTACCTTTCCTAAGTCTAGGTTTCCTAAACCTCCATCTTTCCAAAACCAAGTCTTTCCAAAGCAAGTCCAATCTTCTCAATTTCAATTTCCAATCTCCTTTTTCTAATCTCAAACCAAATCCAATTTTCAATTCAATTTCTTTCTTTCAATCCAATCTCTCTCTTCAAATGAATCTATTTTCAATCGGACTCCGGTCCGAACTACGATTGACCTGATTCCCCCAAAGGGATACGTAGGCAACCTTCATAGGTGCGGTCACAATACTTTTCGAACTTTCAATTCTTCCCTCATGGGTGCGGTTTTCAAAATCTTTTCAAATCTAAAATTCCAATTTCAAAATTTCTATTTCCAAATTTTTAAACTTTCCAATTTCAATTCTATCTCTTTAAATCTATTTTCAAATCAAATCAATTTCTATTTTCCAATTCTCTAAACTTGCACTTGCATATCATGCATCATGCTAAATTAGTTTTCAAACATTGTTTTTCTAAAATGGATAGGTTGAACTATAGTTGGTTGAAGACTCTCATAGGTGAATCTAGGGTAGATTGACATGTAGGTACCGAAAGGGCGGGGTAGGGTGATAGCTTAGTGCGTCTTCTCTACACGTAACCAACCTCCGAACCTAGGATCACTGATTTCAAAGACCAAAAGGAGTTATTTTTCTAAAAAGGGCTAAATGTTTTCCAAAGGTTGCCAAACAACCTGTTTTCCTTAAAAACCCTCTCTTGAGGAGATATTTTCAAAATCGTTTTCCAAAACCCTAAGTGTAGTCTTCGGATTATGCTTAGTTTTTAGGTGACTTAACTCACCTTAATCAAGTTAGGTGGTGACTCCGAATCTTTTTCAAAAGCCCTTTATTCAATTCAATTTTCAATTCAAACCTAGTCGCACTCATTCTTCTAGGAGGGTGAGTTCTAACGAGAGAGTACAGCATTTTTCCCGCTTGGGTGAGTATTTCTCGAGTGCCAAAAATCTGGGCGTGACACGCAGCATAATCTGTATCCGAAGGAAGCAAGAACTCGGCACCTAGCTGACGCTCCTGGTAAGGGATAGGCACTCCTGCTACCAAGGCTCCAAACATATACTCTGGTGGAGCTCCTGCCGATCGAAACTCCTCATGAAACTACCGCCAGTGTCGCTCTCCAAGATAAGACTCCCAAGTGTCATCACTGAGAAAAGCAGCTCTCGACAGGGACAACGGGACCAAGTACCGGATTGTCTCATAATGGACTGATCCAATGAAGGGCCGTCAGGTCACATCCCTCACCTCAATCTGCTCCAGGTTAGCCCAGAGCGTCACAAAGTCGGTAATCTCCAATCGCTAGGCTACCCGGTCACGAGCCCACCTCAAAGCACGAGGATAGAGATCATCCTCAACAAATGTAGGGCGACGAACAGGAAGATACTCGTAACTCCACCAGACGAGGAAAGGCCAGAAACTAGTCATGCTACCTTAGCGGGAAGAGGTTCGGACCCGCATCGACCGAAGGAAGCAGCCAAAGGAAAAGGACCCCCAGTCCAACTCAGATAAAGCTCCAAGATCAACTACTATACTCACCAAACGACACGGCATAAGTGACTTGTTGTTGTTGCATAAACAGCTAAAGATGATATACAAAACAAGTCGCTGTCTCATGATGTCCCGCCTGGCAGGCGATGGCTCAGTAGCAAAAGTACGGTCATCCTGACTGATCCAAGAGACTGGAAAGGCAGAACGCTCACGAGGAGGCAAGTCCAATAGCAAACAGGCCTCGTCCCTACTAACTAGATGCAGGGTGATCCGCCGGTCGACAATGGAGAGCCCTGTAATAATCGCCCAATCCAAACAGGTGGGACCTAACTCGAAGCCGACAAAATGAAAGGTCCCGATCTCGCTGAACCACCGCTCAACCAATGCCAGTACTAAATGCCGGTTCAGGCGGTTAGCCTGTAATCCTATGAAGGCGCCAAATCCGATCTCCGCCAAGAAGGCACGATATGATGGGGCAGCCCACTGCATGGTCACAAAAACCTTATGAATAGCCCCTCTGAATGCTGTATGTACCCGTGGAGGAGGTAAATGCTGTCTAGAGTACACGCTGGGATGATAAGCAAGATCCCCGAGTGGTGGGACATCCGGTATCTGCAGATCTCCCAAGTCAACATCCGTCTACCTATGCCTGGAAGAAGCTCTCCAGTAACTAGTCACCTGATCCCCAGGGCCCGGTACCTCCTCCTCGGCACCAATCTCCTCTGCGAAAGCCTGCTCAACCGGAGGAAAAAGGTCGACAGGTAGCCCACTCCCCTGCCCACTCTGACTAGAGGAGGATCGTCCGGTACATCGTCGACTACCTTTAGATCGACCAGAACCGCCAGTGGAATCTATCCAAGCCGTCTTCTCTGAGCGGCACCTCCTCTCAAAACCGTCATCACCCGCGTCTGCCATCTTGGAAAGGTAAGCTAAGGTAAGAGATGTTAACATACCATACATGCAATTCAAGTAATAATAAAATAAACTAAACAACTAACACAAACAAAACAAAATAAATTTCAAATGACCAGTCAAAACAAATTTCCTATGTACACATTTTGATCTTCCAACTTCAAATCAAATCTCAAGGGTTTTCTGTCTTTTTTCTTCAAAAAGATTTTAGTTCTAAAAACTTTTTTTAACTCTTCCCTAATTTCTAAAAATTTTGGCAGAGTCCTGTTAAAAAATGGCCCCTACAACACCCAGGACATCAACACAAAACACAAAACGTGCACTTCACGTTGTCACAATCACATGACATCAGCACCCGTGCACACTTTTCAATTTTTCAAAATTTTCAAAACACATGTTTTATTTCTTCCATAAATCCATGGTTTTCAAAAATGCCTTAAAATTCTTCAAAATTCTTTCAAATGTTTTCCAAAAATGTTCCTACCTTTTTCAAATTTTAAACTCTAAAAATTCCATCAATTTCCTGAGTTTTCTCATTTTTCTAAATTTTCTAAGTATTTTCCTATTTTTCAAAAATAAAAAATTCACCGAGTTTTCAAAAAATCACGAAACTTCATACGGTTGTTAAACACATTTTTCTAAGGCACATTGCACAAAAATATAGCCAGAAAACCAATACCTAAGTCCGTATGAACAAATTCACTATTCCCGCAGAAAGCCCTCTTCGCATAATCATGAAAAGTTACTCAAATTCAATCAAACAAGCACCAAAATGCAAAGATAATATCACCATCATGTTCAAAACACATCAAAACATCAAGTTCCATTATTCACATGATTCAAACAAAGTTCTAAATATCAAAATCAACAAAATTTAAAAACTCACTTTTTGAAAGTTCTCCGACGAAATCTTCTCTTCCGGCACGTGGTCTCCTTCCGGCGACGTGGTCTCCTTCCGACAATCACCCGTGGTCTCCAAGAAGTGCCCATTCAAGGTTCAAGTCGATTTACACGCGAAGTCTTTCGGATTTGCAAAATCTCTCCAAAATGCCGTAAGTGTTCGAACCAGAAAATTTTTTGGTTTTGTCCTTAAGCCTAGCGCCACTAACAAAGGCGCCTAGCCTTTCCTGCCAAAAGCGCTAGTGTCCAATTCTAGGCAGCTTTGCCCCCTTCCCCGCCAAATCTCATTTTCGAAGGCCTTTTTGGCCCATTATCCATTTTCGACCCCCGTTGTCAAAAGATTTCCAATGATCGTCCCTCCGACAGCCTCGCGGTCAACATGGGACTTCTACTTTTATCGTTTTCTGTCTTCAACAAGCAAAGACAGAAAAAGAGGGACAGCTGTAAGCACCCCATTTTTTATCGCTTGGCAGTCTACACTCCGTCCAGACTTGTGTTCAAGTTAGTGTGGGCATATTCCAATTGAAACCAACTTTCTAAGTCCAAATCCCATCTGTTCATCGCCTCGCGGGCCCACCAGGCCCAATTAGAGGCAAAATGACTAAAATGCCCTTAGGGGCATTATCTTTTCCAATTCCAATTTCAACCCCTCTCTCGAGACAGTTTATTCCTCGAGACGGTTCCAAATTAGGCATGTCTTTTCGAAGACAGTAAGTCCCCTTTCCAATACCTCTCTCGAGACAGTTTATTCCTCGAGACGGTTCCAAATCAAGCACGTCTTTCCGAAGACGGTAAGTCCCCTTTCCATTCCCTCTCTTGAGACAGTTTATTCCTCGAGACGGTTCCAAATCAAGCACGTCTTTCCGAAGACAGTAAGTCCCCTTTCCAACCCTTCTCTCGAGAAAGTTAATTCCTCGAGACGGTTCGAAATTAGGCACGTCTTTCCGAAGACGATAAGACCCCTTTCTAATTCCAAGCCCTCTCTCGAGACAGTTTATTCCTCGAGACTGTCTGCCACATTTTTCGAAGAAAATCTCTTCGAAATGGTAAGTCCCTTTAAACCTGTCGACCGGGATGAGACCCCAAGTTCGTAGATGGTAGAACGGTCCACCTTTGGTGCCTACTAGTCCGCCAATGCAGAAATGTCCGTTTAGGCACGCCTTTCGAGAAAGTTGACTTCTTAGGTGCTAAGTCCCCTTTCAGCTACTTCCCGAGATCAGGCAGTCTTGGGAATCATCGCAAACCATCAGAGTAGCGAAAATACTCGCAAACATCGCAACCATCAGAGTAACGGAAATACTCGCAAACAGGTCGATATAGGGAATTGCCAACAAACCCCTATGTCACGACGACCGCCATTAGAGTGGCGGAAACACTCAAAACCTAGGTCAACAGCAGTGGCTGCTAGCCCACTTCGGTGAAAAATAACCAAACTGTCCCTTGGGCCTTTTTTAAGACTTTCCAATCAAGATGATCATTTTGCCCCTAGGCATCCGAACACCCCAGGAACCACACCGGCTCTGGGTATCAAACTGGTAATCTCTCGAGAATACTTCTTATAATATTCTCAACCTTCCTCTACCTTTTCAGATCATGCTGAGTCAGTTCTGGCCAACCCGGTAAAAAATGACTGTTTTGCCCTTGGTGGGCCGGCCGGTCACCTTTTCCGACCACACCGAGTCTGGGTATCAAATCGGTAACCTCCCAAGAATACTTCTTATAGTAGTCTCAACCTTCCTCTACCTTTCCGGATCATTCTAAGTCAATTCCGGCCAACCCGATACAAAATGACCGTTTTGCCCCTGGTGGGCCGGTCGCCTTTTTCCGACCACGCTGGCTTTGGGTATCAAACCGGTAACTTCTCGAGAATGCTTTTTATAGTACTCTCAACCTTTCTTTATCTTTCCAGATCATTTGGAGTCAGTTCCGGCAAACCCGGTGCGAAATGACCGTTTTACCCCTGGTGGGCTGATCACCTTTTCCGACCACACTGGCACTAGGTATCAAATCGGCAACCTTTGGGAACATTCTGAATAATGTTTTCAAATCTCGAGTCTTTTTCCTGGACAGTCCGAGTCCGTCCCGGTAACTTACCGATCCGATTGACCGTTTTGCCTCTAAAGGCTCGGTCAACCCTTCCGACACATTCTATCCTCATTTTTCAAGTCAAATACCTTCAGGACACTATTTTAAGTGTTCCTGCTCTTTTTCGTCCTTCTGGGTCATTCCCGGCCTCTTCAAATCATTCCCAGACTTTCCGGAGTCACTCCTAGTGAAGCCAGGCTAAAAATTGCATGGTAGTCACTAGTACAGGCGCCCAAATCTAGTCAAAGAAACGTTGTTTGCCGACCTTAAACATTTCCTAAATGGATGGAGTGGCGCCAATGTAATGTTTGGCCTGGCGCCACTGCAACAAGCGCTAGTGCATTCCTCTCTCTATAAATATAGAGCCTCTTCCAGTGTTAAAGGAGTCCGCAAACTCAATCTAAAAGCACCAATATTCAATATACAGAGCTTGAACACTCCCTAAACACTAGCTTCCTTAGGTTTTCCAAACCCTAGCCACCATACACTAAACCCTAGCCTTCTATACACTCATACACACTCCCATACACTCATACACTAGCCTCCAACCCTCCTTTGAAGACTTGAAGAGATGCAATCTGGGGTTTGAAGATTGAAGACGAAGATCAAGACAAAGACTGAAGACAAGCAAGGCGCACAAAATAAACAAGACATACGGTAGGCTTTCTATTTAAATTTTCGCACTTCCCCCCACTCTCTTCTCTCTCCTAACCCACTTGGGTTTTCTCTATTTTAATCCCCGGTCCATGTGTAGGATTAGACTATTGGAGGGTCACCGTGTCGGTGGCTTTCCTTTAGGCTAACCGGAGACCATGTGGGTTCGGCCCCCTTGATTATGTGGTAAAGCCTTAACCATGTATGTTCACGACTCCAAATTTGCATTGTGCATATCATGATCTTGCTTTTTCCAAAAACCGTTTTCAAACTCGTTTTCAAACCTTGCATTAAACTTATTTTCAAAATTGCATCAAAATCTCCTTTGTCAAAACATGTTTTCAAAATCACAATCCTAGGGTCATTCTAGCTTTCCATGGTTAGGGTTGCTTTAGGAAAGTGTTACATTCAAAGTGACCAATATGGTCCATATTTTCAAATCTTGTTGTTTTCAAAACCGCTTTCCTAAAGTGGTTCTAGCCCTCTTATGGTTAGAATTGCTTTAGGAAAGTGAGATGTTTTTACACCTTCTAAAAACTCTCTTTTCAAAACTCTCCCTTTCTAAAACCCTCTTTTTCAACATGCTTCCCAAAAACTCTTCTTTCCAAAGTTGTTTTTCAAAAACTCCCTCCAAAAATCCATCTTCCAAAACTTCTCTTTTCAAACTCATTTCCAAAACACTCTCCTCAAAATTCACTTTCCTAAAAACTCTCTCCAACAATCTCTTTCCAAAAATCCTTCTAAAAAACTCTTTTTCCAAAATCTTCCCTCTAGAAACTCCTCTCTCGGATTTCTTTCAAAAAACGTGTTTCCAAAAATGCACTTTCCAAAAATCCTTTTTCTTAGTGCCCAAGTCAAGCCCTAGAACCCACAATTAGGAAACCCAAATTTTCTTTCCAAAAACATGGTTTTCAAAATTGCCTTAAAACCAAAGTTTCCAAAACCTCTTGTTTCCACATCAAAACTATACATATTTCCAAAACCTTTTTTCTACGTCAAAACTATAGTTTTCCAAATCTAGGGTTTCTAGAAACTTCCCTTTCCAATTCCTTGTCAAATCCTACCTTTCCTTTAGGAAACCAAATCCAATCTCCCGTTTAGGGAAACTAGATCTTATCCTCCATTTTTAGAAACAAAATCAAACACTTCTTATAAACAAAATCCAATCACTTCCTAATCCAAATCTTTCCTAATTCCCCTCTTTCCTAATTTCCTACCTTCCTAAATCATAAGTTTCCTAAAGCTTTCAAATCTTTTCTTAAACATTAAGCTTCCAAATCTTTCCTAATTCAACCATTTCCTAACTCTATCCCTTTCCAAATTTCAACTTTCCAAATCTAAGTTTCAAACCTTTCCTAAATTCAAACCTTTCCTAATTTCAAGATTTTCTAAAACTCAAACTCTAAAACTTTCTAAATCTTAAATTTTCCAATTTTCAAATCTTTCCAAATTCAAAGCTTTCCAAGTTCAAAACTTTCTTAAGTTAAGACTTTTTAAATCTAAAAACTTTCTAAATTCTAAACATTCATAAAACTTCAAATCTTTCCAAATCTAAAATTTTCTAAACACAAAAATTTCTTACTTTTAAAACTTCCCTATTTCAAAACATTCCAAACTTTCCAACTTTCAAAACTTCATAATTTCAAATCCTTTCCTAAAATGAAAACTTTCCCAATTCGAACACTTTCCTAAATTGAAACTTTCCTAAAACGAAACTTTCCAAAAATGAAACTTTCTTAATTCAATGCTTTCTCTAGTTGAAACTTTCCTAAACCAAATCTTTCCTAAAATGACACTTTCCTAATTTGAAACTTCCCTAATTTGAACCCTTTCTAAATCCAATCTTTCCAATTCCAACTTTTGAGTCAAATCTTTTTTAAAATCCTTCCAAGTCAAGTCAAATCTTTTCTAAGTCTCAAGTCTTTCTTAAGTCTAGGTTTCCTAAAACCAAGTTTTTCAAAATCAAATCTTTTCAAATCTTCCAATCCAATTTCCCAACTCAATCTTTTTCTTCCAATCATATCTTTTATTCTCAAATCGGACTCTTGTCCGAACTACGACTGACCTGATTCCTCCAAAAGGATACGTAGGCAACCCTCATGGGTGCGGTCTTCACTTTTTTCAAATCTCAAATTCCACAATCTTTTCAAATCTCCAATCCATTTTCAAACTTCCAATTTCAAATTTTTATTTCCAAATCTCTATTTCCAATTTCTAAAACTTTTCAATTTCAAATCTATCTTTTCAAATCTCTTCTAAAATCAAATCAAATTCTTCTTTACAAATCTATTTCCAAATTAACTCTCTTTTATTGCACTTGCATATCATGCATCATGTTTTTCTAAACATTATTTTTCAAAGTGGATAGGATTGAATATTAGTTAGTTAAAGACTCTCATAGGTGAATCTAGGGTAGATTGACATGTAGGTACCGAAAGGGCGGGGTAGGGTGATGGCTTAGTGCGTCTTCCCTACACGTAACCAACCTCCGAACCTAGAATCACTGTTTTCAAAGACCAAAAAGGAGTTATTTTTCTAAAAAGGGGATAAATATTTTCCAAAGGTTGCCAAACAACCTCTTTTCTTAAAAACCCCCTCTTGAGGAGATGTTTTCAAAAATCGTTTTCCAAAACCCAAAGTGTAGTTTTTGAATTATGCTTAATTTTTTTTTTTTAGGTGACCTAACTCACCTTAATCAAGTTAGGTGGCGACTCCGAATCTTTTTCAAAAGCCCTTTATTCAAACTAATTTTTAATTCAAACTTAGTTGCACTCATTCTTCTAGGAGGGTGTGTTCTAACGAGAGAGTACAACACTTTTTCCGCTTGTGTGAGTATTCCTCGATTGCGAAAAATCTGGGCGCGACACTCACGAAACTGTTGCTAATGTCGCTCTCCGAGATAGGACTCCCAAGTATCATCACTGAGAAAAGCAGCCCTTGACATGGACAATGGGACCAAGTACCAGACTGTCTCGTAATGAACTGATCCAATGAAAGACCGCCAAGTCACATCCCTCGCCTCAATCAGCTCCAGGTTAGCCCGGAGCGTCACAAAATCAGTAATCTCCGATCGTTGAGCTACTCGGCCACGGGCCCACCACAAAGCACGAGGATAGAGGTCATCCTCAACAACTGCAGGGCGACGCACTGGCAGGTACTTATAGCTCCACTAGACAAGAAAGGGCCAGAAACTAGTTGTGCTGCCCCAACGAGAAGAAGTCCAGACCCGCATCGACCGAAGAAAGCAACCAAAGGAGAAGGATCCCCAGTCCAACTCAGATAAAGCTCCAAGATCGGCTACTATACTCACCAACCGACATGGCACGAGCAACTTTTGTTGCAAAAGCAGCTAAAGATGATGTACAAAACAAGTCACCGTCTCATAATGTCCCGCCTGGCAGGCGATGGCTCAGCAGCAAAGGTGCGGTCATCCTGACTGATCCAAGAGACTGGGAAGGCAGAACGCTCAGGAGGAGGCAAGTCCAACAATAGACAGGCCTCATCCCTACTGACTGACTGCAGGGTGATCTGCCGGCCGACAAAAGAAAGCCCTGTAATGATTGCCCAGTCCAAGGGAGTGGGGCCTAACTCAAAGCTGACAAAATGGAAGGTCCCGATCTCTCCAAACCACCGTTTAACCAACGCCAATACCAAACGCTGGTTCAGGCAGTTAGCCTGTAATCCCATGAAGGCGCCGAATCTGATCTCTGCCAAGAAGGCGCGATATGACGGGGCAGCTCGCTGCATAGTGACGAAGACTTGATGAACAGCCCCACTAAAAGCTATGTGTACTCGAGGAGGAGGCAAATGCTATCTGGAGTATATGCTGGGATGATAAGCCAAATCTCCAAGTGGGGGAATATCCGGTACCTACAAGTCTCCTAAGTCAGCATCCGTCTGCCTATGCCTGGAGGAAGCTCTCCCATAATCGGTCACCTGATCCCCAAGGCTCGGTACCACCTTCTCTGCGCTAATCTCCTCTACAAAAGCCTGCTCAACTAGGGAAAAGGGGTCGACAGGTGGCCTACTTCCCCGACCAATCTAACTAGGCGCTGCCTACCCAGTAGACCGTCGGTTGCCCCTAAACCAACTGAAGCCGCTAGTGGAATCTGTCCGAGCCGCCTTCTCTGAGTGGCGTCTCCTCTCAGAGCCATCATTACCTGCATCTGCCATCTTGAAAAAGTAAGGCAAGGTAAGAGGTGTGAATGTACCATATACGAAGATTAATAATAACATAATGAAGCAAAATAAAATAAACAACTAACACAAACAAAATGAATAAAAGATTTCAAATGATAAAGCAAATCCGCTACATTCACCCTTCGATTTTCGAATTTCAAGTCAAATCTCAAAGGTTTTCTATTTTTTTCCTTCAAAAAGATTTTATTTCTAAACCTTTCCCAATTCTTTCCCTAATTTCTAAAAATTTCAACAGAGTTTTGTTTAAAAATGGTCCCTACAACATCCATGGCATCAACACGAAACACAAAACGAGCACTTTTTAACGTTACAATCACATAATATCAGCACATGTGCACACTTGTCAATTTGTCGAAATTTTCAAAACACGTGTTTTATTTTTCTAATAAATCAATGGATTTCAAAAATGTCTTACAATTCCTCAAAATCATTTCAAATATTTTCTAAAAATATTCCTACATTTTTCAAAATTCCAAACCCAAAAAATTCCATCAATTTCCTAAGTTTTTCCATTTTTCCAAATTTCTAAGTATTTTTCTATTTTTTAAAAAATAAAAAATTCACCGAGTTTTCAAAAAATCACAAAACTTCACACGGTTGATAAACACATTTTTCTAAGACACATTGCACAAAAATCTAGCCAGAAAACCCAATGCCCAAGCCTGTAAGAACAAATCTCATATTCTTGCAAAAAAACCCTCTTTACATAACCACGTAAAATCATTCAAATTCAATCAAACAACTATCAAAATGTAAAAACAACATCACCATAGTGTTCAAAACATATCAAAATATTACTTTTCTACTATTCACATGATTCAAACAAAATTCTACACATCAAAATCAACAAAACTTTGAAAACTCACTTTTTGGAGTTCTCCAGCGAAATCTTCTCTTCCGGTGACTTTTCCAGCGATGTGGTCTCCTTTCGGCAATCTCCCGTGGTCTCCAAGAGGTGCTCCTTTAATGTCCAAGTCGGTTTCCTCGTAATGTCTCTCGGATTTGCGAAAAACTCTTCAAATACCGCAAATGTTCGAACTAGAATTTTTCTGGTTTTAACTCCAAGCCTGGCGCCACTAGCAAAGGCGCCAAGCTTCTTCTGCCAAAGGCGCCACTCCTAGTGGCGCCCGTTTCCAATTCCAAGCAGCTTTGCCCTATTTCCCGCCAAAACTCATTTTCGAAGGCCTTTTGGGCCCAACATCCATTTTTCGACCTCTGTCGAGAGAAATTCCCAATGTCCGTCCCTCCTACTACCTCGTGGTCAACATGGAACTCTTACTTTATCGTTTTCTGTCTTTGACAAGCAAAGACAGAAAAAGAGGGGCAGTTGTAAGCACCCCATTTTTGACCGCTCGGCAGTCTACCGTCCGTTTAGACTTGTATTCAAGTCAATGTGGACATATTCCGAGTCAAATCAGCTCTCTAAGTCCAAATCCTGTCTATTCGTCTCTTTGCGAGCCCACCGGGCCCAAATAGAAACAAAATGACCAAAATGCCCTTAGAGGCATTACCCTTTCCAATTTCCAAATCAGGCACATCTTTTCGAAGATTGTAAGTCCCCTTTTTAATTCCAACAGGCACATCTTTCCGAAGACGGTAAGTCCCCTTTCCAATTCCAATTCCAATTCCAATTCCAATTTCAATCCCTCTCTCGAGACAGTTGATTCCTCAAGACGGTCCGGCATGTTTTTCGAAGAAAATCTCTTCGAAGCGATAAGTCCCTTTAAACCTATCGACCGGGACGAGATCCCAAGTCCTCTAGATGGTAGAACGGTCCACATTTGGCGCAAGCTAGCCCGCCAATACAGAAATGTCTATTTAGGCATGCTTTTCGAGAAAGTTGATTCTAAGGCACTAAATCCCTTTAGCAGCTTCCCGAGATCAGGCAGTCTTGGGAATGATCGCGAACCGTTAGAGTGGCGGAAATACTCGCAAACATCGCAACCGTCAGAGTAACGGAAATACTCGCAAACAGGTCGATATAGGGAATTGCTAACAAACCCCTGTATCACGTGACCGCCGTTAGAGTGGCGGAAACACTCAAATCCCAGGTGAACACCAGTGCCTGCTAGCCCACTTCGATGAAAAATGACCAAACTGCCCTTAGGGCCATTTTCCGGCATGTCTCTCGAGAACACATCTGAATCCTCAAAACAGTAAGTCTAACCTTCTAAGATTGTCTTAAAGGCAATCCAACATAATTAGGTGCCTTCTAGTCAGTTTCGGGTCAATTTCGAGACTTTCCGATCAAGATGACCATTTTGCCCCGATGCATTCAAATGCCCCGAGAACCACACCGGCCTTGGTTGTCAAACCAATAACCTCCCGATAATACTTCTTATAGTATTCTTGACCTTCCTTTACCTTTCCGGATCATTCCGAGTCAGTTTCGGTAAACCCGGTACGAAATGACCGTTTTGCCCCTGAAGGGCCGGTCGCCTTTTCCAACCACACCAGCTCTGGGTATCAAACTGGCAACCTTTGGGAACATTCTAAATAATGTTTCCAAATCTCGAGTCTTTTTTCAGGATATTCCGGGTCTGTCCCGGTAGCTTTCTGGCTTGATTGACCATTTTGCCCCTAACGGCCCGGTTAATCCTTCCGACACATCCTATCATCATTTTTCAAGTCATATACCTCTGGGACACTATTCTGAGTGTTCCTACGCTTTTCTAGCTCTTCGAGTCATTCCCATCCCCTTCAATTCATCCCCTGACTTTCTGAAGTTACTCCTAGTGAAGGCAGGCTAAAAATTACATGGTAGTCACTAGTACAGGCGCCCAAATCTTCAAAAGATACGTTGCTTGCTGACCTTAAAACTTTCCTAACTAGCTGAGTGGCGCCAAGCCAAGAATTGGCCTGGTGCCACTCCTAGTGGTGCCAAGAGGAATTTTGGCCTGGCGCCATTGCAACAGGTGCCAGGTCTATCCCATCTCTATAAATACAGAGCCTTTTCCAGCGTGAAAGGTGTAAGCACCCCATTTTAGACCACTTGGCAGTTTACACTTCGTCCAGACTTATACTCAAGTCAATATGAACGTATTCTAACTGAAACCAACTCTCTAAGTTCAAATCCTGTCTGTCCATCGCCTCGTAGGCCCATCAGGCCCAAATAGAGGCAAAATAACCAAAATGCCCTTAGGGGCATTATCTTTTCCAATTCTAACTCCAACCCCTCTCTTGAGACAGTTGATTCCTCGAGACGGTAAATCTATTCCAAATCAGGCACGTCTTTCCGAAGACGGTAAGTCCCCTTTGCAACCCCTCTCTCGAGATAGTTTATTCCTCGAGACGGTTCCAAATCAGGCACGTCTTTCCAAATATAGTAAGTCCCCTTTCCAATCCCTCTCTCGAGACAGTTTATTCCTCGAGACGGTTCCAATTCAGGCACGTGTTTCCGAAAACGGTAAGTCCCCTTTTCAATCCCTCTCTCGAGACAGTTTATTCCTCAAGACAATTCCAAGTCAGGCACGTCTTTCCAAAGACGGTAAGTCCCCTTTCCAACCCCTCTCTCGAGATAGTTTATTCCTCGAGACGGTTCCAAATCAGGCACGTCTTTCCGAAGACGATAAGACGCCTTTCCAATTTCAATCCGTCTCTCGAGACAGTTTATTCCTCGAGACGATCCAGCACATTTTTCAAAGAAAATCTCTTCGAAACAGTAAGTCCCTTTAAACCTGTCGACCGGGATGAGACCCCAAGTCCCCTAGATGGTAGAACGGTCCACCTTTGGCACCTGCTAGCCCACCAAAGCAAAAATGTCCGTTTAGGCACGCCTTCCGAGAAAGTTGACTTCTCAGGCTCTAAGTCCCCTTTTCGAAGCTTCCTGAGACAGGCAGTCTCAGGAATAATCGTAAACCGTCAGAGTGGCGGAAATACTCGCAAACATCGCAACCGTCAAAGTAGCAGAAATACTCGCAAACAAGTCGATATAGGGAATTGCCAACAAACCCATGTGTCACGACGACCGCCGTCAGAGTGGCGGAAACACTCAAAACCCAGGTCAACACCAGTGCCTACTAGCCCCACTTCGGTAAAAAATGACCAAACTGCTCCTTAGGCCTTTTCTGAGACTTTTCGGTCAAGAAGACCATTTTGCCCCTAGGCTTCCGAACGCCCTAGGAACCACACCGGCTCTAGGTATCAAACCGTTAACCTCCCAAGAATACTTCTTATAGTATTCTCAACCTTCCTTTACCTTTCCGTATCATTCTGAGTTAGTTCCGGCCAACTCGGTACAAAATGACCGTTATGCCCCTGGTGAGCTGGTCGCCTCTTTCTGACCACACCGGCTTTGGGTATCAAACCGGTAACTTTCCAAGAATGCTTTTTATAGTACTCTCAACCTTTCTTTATCTTTCCAGATCGTTCCGAGTCAGTTCCGGCAAACCCGGTGCGAAATGACCGTTTTGCCCCTGGTGGGCCAGTCATCTTTTCCGACCACACCGGCTCTGAGTATCAAACTAGAAACCTTTGGAAATATTCTGAATAATGTTTCCAAATCTTGAGTCTTCTTCCGGGACAGTCCGAGTCCGTCCTGGCAACTTCCCGATCTGATTGACTGTTTTGCCCCTAAAGGCCTAGTCAACCCTTCCGACACATCCTATCCTCATTTTTCAAGTAAAATACTCCGAGACACTATTTTAAGTGTTCTTGCTCTTTTCCGGCCTTTCGGGTCATTCCCGGCCTCTTCAAATCATTCTCGGACTTTCTGGAGTCACTCCTAGTGAAACTAGGCTAAAAATTGCATGGTAGTCACTAGTACAGGCGCCCAAATCTAGTCAAAGATATGTTGCTTGCCGACCTTAATCATTTCAAAAAATGGCCTAGCACCACTAGTAGTGGCGCCAGTGTAATATTTGGCTTGGCGCCACTGCGACAGGCGCCAGTACATTCCTCTCTCTATAAATACAAAGCCTCTTCCAGCGTTAAAGGGGTCCGCAAACTTAGTCTAAAAACACCAATATTCGATATACAGAGCTCGAACACTCCCTAAACCCTAGCTTCCTTAGGTTTTCCAAACCCTAGCCACCATGCACTAAACCCTAGCCTTCTATACACTCATACACTCTTCCATACACTTATACACTAGCCTCCAACCCTCCTTTGAAGACTTGAAGAGCTGTAATATGAGGTTTGAAGATTGAAGACAACTCTTGAAGATTGAAGATGAAGATTAAGACAAAGATCGAAGAAAAGCAAGGCGCGCAAAATAAACAAGACATACGGTAGGCTTTCTATTTAAATTTCCACACTTCCCCCCTCTCTCTTCTCTCTCCTAACCCATTTGGGTTTTCTCTATTTTAATCCCCCTTCTCTTTCCCCTCCTTTCTTTGCATGCTTAAAACAAGGGGACTCCCGGTTCATGTGTAGGATTAGACTATTGGAGGGTCACCATGTCAGGGGCTTTCCTTTAGGCTAACCGAAGACCACGTGGATTTGGCCCCCTTGATTATGTGGTGAAGCCTTAACCTTGTATGTTCATGACCCCAAATTTGCATTGTGCATATCATGATCTTGCATCTTCTAAAAACCGTTTTCAAACTCGTTTTCAAAGCTTGCATTAAACTTGTTTTCAAAATTACATCAAAATCTCATTTTTCAAAAACTTGTTTTCAAAATCACAATCATATGGTGATTCTAGCCTTTCCATGGCTAGGGTTGCTTTAGGAAAGTGTTACATTTAAAGTGGCTTTTATGGTCCATATTTTCAAATTTTATTGTTTTCAAAACCACTTTCTTAAAGTGGTTCTAACTTTCTTATGATTAGAATCGCTTTAGGAAAGTGAGATATTTTTATACTTTCCAAAAAACTCTCCTTTCAAAAGTCTCTCTTTCTAAAACCCTCTTTCTCAAGATGATTCCTAAAAACTCTTCTTTCCAAAGTTGTTTTTAAAAACTTCCTCCAAAAAATCTATTTTCTAAAACTTCTGTTTTCAAACTCCTTTCCAAAACACTCTCCTCGAAATTCACTTTCCTAAAAACTCTTTTCTAAAAACTTCTTCCAAAATCTTGTTTTCAAAACTCTCTCAAAGTTTTACTTTCCAAAAAATTCTTTTCAAAAAATTCTTTCCTAAAATTCTTTTCAAAATACGCTTCCTAAAAAACTCCTCTTTAGAATTTTCCTCCAAAATCTTCGTTTCCAAAATACACTTTCCAAAAATCCTTTTCCTTAGAGTCCAAGTCAAGCCCTAGAGCCACAATTAGGAAACCCTAATTTTCTTTCCAAAAACATAATTTTCAATCTTGCCCCAAACCTAGGTCTTCAAAAACTCCCGTTTTCTACGTCAAAATTAGGTTTCTAAAAACCTCTTTTCTATGTCAAAACTATAGTTCTCCAAATCTAGGGTTTCTAAAACCTCCCTTTCCAAATCCTTGCCAAATCCTATCTTCTCTTTAGGAAACCAAATCCCATCTTTCCTTTAGGAAACCAAGTCCAATATTCTCATTTAGGGAACTAGATTCAATCTTCCGTTTTTGGAAACAAAATCAAACCATCTCTTTGAAAAACAAATTCCAATCCCTTGTTTTAGGAAATTGGAATCTTAACCCTTCCTAATTCACCTCTTTCCTAATTTTCTACCTTCCCAAACCACAAGTTTTCTAAAACTTTCAAATCTTTCTTTAAACATTAAGCCTTCAAATCTTTCCTAATTCAACCATTTCCTAACTCTACCCCTTTTCAAATCTTAACTTTCTAAAACTAGGTTTTCCAATCTTTCTTAAACTCAAACTTTTCCTAATCTCAAGATTTTCTACAACTCTAAAACTTTCTAAATCTTAAACTTTTTAAATTTCAAAATCTTTCCAAATCCAAAGCTTTCCAAGTTCAAAACTTTCTTAAGTTAAGACTTTCTAAATCTAAAACTTTCTAAATTCTAAACTTTCTTAAACCTTCAAATCTTTCCAAATATAAAACTTTCTAAACTCAAAACTTTCTTATTTTTAAAACTTCCTAATTTCAAAACTTTCCTAAGTTGAAACTTTATTAATTCAAAACTTTCCTAATTTCGAAACTCTCTTAATTTGAAAACTTCCCTAATTCAAAACTTTCTTAATTTGAAACTTTCCTAAATCGGACATTTCCTAATTCAAACATTTCCTAAATCTAATCTTTCCTAATTTCCTAAACCTTCCAAGTCGAGTCAAATCTTTCCTAAGTCTCTTTCCTAAGTCTAGATTTCTTAAACCTCCATCTTGCCAAAATAAGTCTAAATTTTTCTTCCAAGTTCGATCTTTTCAAATCAAAGTCTAATCTTTTCAATTCCAAAATTTTAAATTCCAATTTCCAACCTTCTATTCTAAATTCAAATCAAATCCTCTTTCCAATCAAAATCTCTTTCTTCCAATCCAACATTCTATTTTCAATCGGACTCTTGTCCGAACTATGACTGACCTGATTCCTCCAAAAGGATACGTAGGCAACCCTCATGGATGCGGTCTCCACATTTTTCAAATCTCCAATTCTATAATCTTCTTCAATCTCCAATTCTATATCTATTTCAAGTTTCTAATTCCAAAAATCTATTTTCAAATCTTTATTTCCAATTTCTAAAATTTTCCAAGTCTATCTCTTCAAATCTCTTCTAAAATCAAATCAAATTCTTCTTTTCAAATCAATTTCCAAATCTATTTTTCAATTCTTTTCTATTGCACTTGCATATCATGCATCATGTTTTTCTAAACATTGTTTTTAAAAATACATAGGATTGAACATTAGCTAGTTAAAGGCTCTCATAGGTGAATCTAGGGTAGATTGACATGTAGGTACCGAAAGGGCAGGGTAGGGTGATGGCTTAGTGCGTCTTTCCTACACGTAACCAACCTCCGAATCTAGATCACTATTTTCGAAAGACCAAAAAGGAGTTATTTTTCAAAAAGGGCTAAATATTTTTCAAAGGTTGCCAAATAACCTGTTTTTCTTAAAAACCCTCTCTTGAGGAGATATTTTTAAAATCGTTTTTCAAAAACCCTAAGTGTAGTCTTCGGATTATGCTTAGTTTTTCGGTGGCTTAACTCACCTTAATCAAGTTAGGTGGCGACTCTAAATCTTTTCTAAAAGCTCTTTATTTAAATCCATTCTCAATTCAAACCTAGTCGCACTCATTCTTCTAGGAGGGTGAATTCTAACGAGAGAGTACAACATTTTTCCCGCTTGTGTGAGTATTCCTCGAGTGCGAAAAATCTGAGCGCGACAAAATGGGTTCGCAAACTCAGTCTAAAAACCCTAATTTTTTATGTACAGAGCTCGTACACTCTGAAAACTCTAGCTTCTCTAGGTTTTCCAAACCCTAGCCACCATACACTAAACCCTAGCCTCCTATACACTCCTATACACTTTCATACACTTATGCACTAGCCCCCAACCCTCCATTGAAGACTTGGATTGTTGCAACTCGAAGCTTTTGAAGACTAAGACGAAGCTCTTGAAGATTGAAGTGAAGACCGAAGAAAAGCAAGGCGCGCAAAGCTAAGCAAAATAAAGAAGATACAAGGTAGGCTTCTTATTTAAATTTCCACACTTCCCCCTCTCTCTTCTCTTTCCTAACCCACTTGGCTTTTTTCTATTTTAATCCCTCATCTCTTCCCCCCCCCCTTTCTTTGCATGCTTAAAACAAGGGGACTGCCGGTTCATGTGTAGGATTAGACTATTAGAGGGTCACTGTGTCGGGGGCTTTCTTTTAGTCTAATCGGAGACCACGTGGGTTCGGCTCCCTTGATTATGTGGTGAAGCCTTAACCTTGTATGTTCACGACCCCAAATTTGCATTGTGGATATCATTGATTTTTGTATTCTTCCAAAAGTCGTTTTCAAAGTCATTTTCAAAATCGTTTTCAAACTTGTTTTCAAAATTGTATCAAAATCTTCATTTTCAAAACTTATTTTCAAAATCACAATCCTAGGGTGATTCTAGCCTTTCCATGGCTAGGGTTGCTTTAGGAAAGTGCTATATTTAAAGTGACCAACATGGTATTTTCAATTCCTTGTTGTTTTCAAAATCACTTTCTTAAAGTGGTTCTTGCCTTCTTAGGGTTAGAATCACTTTAGGAAAGTGAGACGTTTTTATACTTTGCAAAAAACTCTCTTTTCAAAAATCTCTTTTTCTAAAACCTCCTTTTTCAACGTGCTTTCCAAAAACTCTTCTTTCCAAAATTGTTTTCTAAAAACTCCCTCGAAAAATCTATTTTTCAAAACTCCTTTTTTAAATTCCTTTCCAAAATGCTCTCCTCCAAATTCACTTTCTAAAAAAAAAACACTCTCCCCCTAAATCTCTTTCCTAAGAAAACTCTCTCCAAAAATCTTTCTAAAAACTCTCTTTCCAAAATCTTCCTTCTAGAAACTCCTCAGTAGGATTTCTTTTCAAAAACTCGTTTCCAAAAACACATTTTCCAAAAAATCTTTCCTTGGAGCACAAATCAAGCCCTAGAGCCACGATTAGGAGACCCTAATTTTCTTTCCAAAAACATGGTTTTCAAACTTGCCTTAAAACCTAGGTTTCCAAAATCTCTTGTTTTCTATATCGAAACTATATATATTTCCAAAACTTATTTTCTACGTCAAAACTATACACTTCAAAATCTAGGGTTTCTAAAACTTCCTTTTTCAAATCCTTGTCAAATCAAATATTTCCTCTAGAAAACCAAATCCAATCTCTCATTTAGGAAACTAGATCCAATCCTCTGTTTTTTAGAAACAAAATCAAATCTTCTCTTTTAGAAACAAAATCCAACCCTTTTCTAATCCAAATCTTTCCTAATCTAACTCCTTCTTAATCTTCTACTTTCTTAAATCTTAAGTTTCCAAAACTTGATCATAAAATCTTTCCTAAATTTTAAAACTCAACTTCCACATCTTTCTTAATTCAACCCTTTCCTAATTCTACCTCTTTCCAAATCTTAATTTTCCAAATCTAATTTTTCAAATATTTCCTAAACTCAAACATTTCCTAATCTCAAGGTTTTCTCAAATTCAAACTCTAAAAAACTTCCTAAATTCGAAGCTTTCAAACTCTAAAACTTTCTAAGTTCTAAACTTTCTTAAACTTCAAATCTTTCCAAATCTAAAACTTTCTAAACTCAGAACTTTTTTACTTTCAAAATTTTTCCATTTCAAAACATTTCAAATTCAAAACTTTCTTAAGTCAAAAGTTTCCTAAGTTGAAATTTTCCTAAATTGACATCTTTCCTAAATTGAAATCTTTCTTAAGTTAAAACTTTCCTATTTCGAAAACTTTCCTAAAATGACACTTTCCTAATTTGAAACTTCTGTAATTCGAACATTTCCTAAATCTAGTCTTTCCTAATCTTTCCAAGTCCAACGTTTGAGTCAAATCTTTTGTAAAATCCTTCCAAGTCAAGTCGAATCTTTTCTAAGTATCAAGTCTTTCCTAAGTCTAGGTTTCCTAAAACCAAGTCTTTCCTAAGTCTAGGTTTCCTAAAACCAAGTCTTTCAAAATCAATCTTTTCAAATCTTTCAATCAAAGTCCAAATTTCCTACTCTTCCAATTCCAATTCGAATTCCAACGTCAACTCTTTTCCAAATCAACTCTTCTATTTTCAATCGGACTCTTGTCCGAACTACGACTGACCTGATTCCTCCAAAAAGATACGTAGGCAACCTTCATCGGTGCGGTCACCACATTTTTCAAATCTCAAATTCCACAATCTTTTCAAATCTTCAATCTATTTTCAAACTTCCAATTTCAAATTTCTATTTCCAAATCTCTATTTCTAATTTCTCAAGCTTTCCAATTTCAAATATATCCTTTCAAATCTCTCTTCTAAAATCAGATCAAATTCTTCTTTTTAAATCTATTTCCAAATCAATTCTCTTTTCTTGCACTTGCATATCATGCATCATGTTTTTTTTTAAACATTGCTTTCTAAAGTGGATAGGATTGAACATGTGTTAATTGAAGACTCTCATAGGTGAATTTAGGGTGAATAGACATGTAGGTACCGAAAGGGCAGGGTAGGGTGTTGGCTTAGTGCATCTTCTCTACACGTAACCAACCTCTGAACCTAGATCACTGTTTTCGAAAGACCAAAAACGGAGTTATTTTCAAAAAAGAGCTAAATGTTTTCCAAAGGTTATAAACAACCTGTTTTCTTAAAAACCCTCTCTTGAGGAGATATTTTCAAAATTGTTTTCCAAAAACCCTAAGTGTAGTCTTCGAATTATTTTTAGTTTTTAGGTGGCCTAACTCACCTTAATCAAGTTAGGTGGCGACTCCAAATCTTTTCTAAAAGTCCTTTATTTAAATTTATTTTCAATTCAAACCTAGTCGCACTCATTCTTCTAGGAGGGTGAGTTCTAACGAGAGAGTACAGTATTTTTCCCGCTTGTGTGTGTATTCCTTAAGTGCGAAAAATCTGGGTGCGACAATACTTAGCCGTTCGAATGCCTCTTGGGACTGTTCGAACGCTCCTTCGAACACTGCGTGTATTTTTGCTCGAATTTGTACCTTTTAAGCTAAGATTCTCTTCCTGGGCATTCCATAGCACCATAAGTCAAAATATAAGAATAGTGAGTATCTTTAGGTACCAAATAAGTATAAAAGATTAAACATTACGGGATAAAAATATGATATTTGCATTCTCATCAAATTCTCCCACACTTAACCTTTGCTCATCCTCAGGCAAAACTCAAACTCACTTTCCTAAAACATCAAAGTTGTAACAAAGAACAACCAAACTCTTCAAAACTCATAACATATCATGAACAACATTCTCGAACAGCTCACAATCACTTATCAAGTATTTCCACTTAAAGATGGAGTAAATTGAAGAGGTAAACCCTCACGAAAATAAACACTCTACTCTCATGTATTTAAAGGGTATGTGTATCACTTAAATTCATTCCAATGAAAATGATCTACCATAGGCTTGCATATCTTCTCATTCTCCACCACTAGGATCACATACAGAACACGAATCATAACGACTTTTCAAGGGTTATAACGGGGTTTAGGATCAATGTGGAAAATATTTGAGAATGTAGCTCAAAAGCCATTGAGACTAGTGGAGCAAAAATGACTCAAATCAAGTTCGAATATATAAGATATGTAAAACCAATCACTCCATTCAACAGCTTCTGTCTTTGTATACGTCCCATATAAACAGACCTATTTCTTAGAATTTTAGGAGGAATTATGAATATGGATAATTTGTAACATTAAAAGCAATTTCCACCATCACTTCCTTTCTCTTTTTCTCTTCATTTTTTTTTTCTCCTTTTCAAAATTACATCAACAATGGAACTTATGAATTGAGAATGCAAAAACGTTCCTTTTCACCAACCATATCCCTACCACAATTTCGGACACCCCCACACTTATTTCTCGCACACCTATACATATCATAAGGATGAATAATGCTCCACTAGCTTTTCAGCTTAGGTAAAGGCATTATGTTTTTTTTTTTCAGGTTTAAAGCTTGTAATGTGGGTTTGCAAAAAACGAAAAAAATACCATATGAAACTCAAAGGGTTTCACAAAGGGAAAAGTTAATTACAAGGTAGGCTATTTGGCTTATGTAACTTATAACAAAGATGACCTTAATCATGTTCATGCATACATGTGTCAATATGATCTTGAAGAGAATCAAGGCAAGTTCTAGAGAAACAAATCCATGGAAGAATATCTCACATGAAAGAAAATAGTGACTGATATGGATGAGTCAGTCTAAAGGCTCAAAACCTCATTAGCTTTTGTCTACCAAATTCAGTCACTCTAATCTCAAGTAAAATAAGTAGACTAATTAATTCTAAGTTGGAAGATTACTTATTCAATCATGTTATGAATTTTTCAAGCTTAATTGAATCTTGTTATTATTATTTTTTTCAAATTTCAAATTAAAACACAAAAACAATACCTAAATCCCCTCCCCCACACTTAAAACTTAAATTGTCCCCAATGTAAAGTAAAACGCACAGAAAGGCAAAGATAACCAATATAAAAATACGAAAATAAGAAAAGAAAAATGAACTTCCCTTAGGTTGCCTCTTAAGTAGCGCCTTTGTTTATTGTCATGGGCACGACTCCATGCTTCCTTCTTCAACCCGTATAAATCGGATCCTCAAGGTCCAATTTCTCCACATTCTCTAATTGAAAACCTTCATGGAATTGCTTAAGTCAATGCCATTCACCTTGAACACTTTGGAAGTGGCTAAGCTTTGAATTTCAACTGCACTATGAGGAAAAACATTTGTAACAAGAAAAGGTCCAATCCAACGAGAACACAACTTACCCGGAAACAAACGAAGCCGGGACTGGTATAGAAGAACTTTCTAACCAACTTTAAACTCCTTCCCAGAAATCATCTTGTCATAAAAAGCTTTCGTCTTTTCCTTGTAAATCCTTGCACTCTCATAGGCATCATTGCAAATTTCCTCCAACTCTTGGAGTTGCAATTTCCTATGTTCTCCACTTTTATCCATCTTCATGTTAAAACTCTTGATAGCCCAGTAAGCTTTGCATTCTAGCTCAACTAGAAGGTGGCACGGTTTTCTAAATACCAATCGATAAGGTGACATACCAATGGGCATTTTATATGCAGTCTTGTATGCCCACAAAGCATCATGCAATCGCAAACTCCAATCTTTTCTACTTAGATTGACCGTCTTTTCAATGATGGACTTGATCTCTTGATTTGACACTTCCGCTTGTCCACTAGTTTGCGGATGATATGAAGTTGATACCTTGTGCGTTACATGGTACTTTCTCAACAAAGTCGCCGCAGTTCAATTGCAAAAGTGAGTACCTCGATCACTTATTAGAGCTTTTGGAATTCCAAACCTGGAGAATATGTTAGATTTGATAAAATCTGTAATAACTTTAGAATCATCAGTCTTGGTGGCTTTAGCTTTCACCCATTTCAAGACATAATCAACAGCAAGCAAGATATAAACATAACTGAAAGATACAAGAAACGGTCCCATGAAATCAATGCCCCAAACATCAAAAATTTCACAAAACAGTATGGGATTTTGTGGCATCTCATTCCTGTGGGATGTATTACCTGTCTTTTGACAAGGATTGCATGACTTACAATAGGAATATGAATCTCGAAATAGAGATGGCCAATAGAAACCACATTCTAGCACTTTTCTCGTTGTTCTCTTGGCTCCAAAATGACCTCCACAAGCATAAGAATGACCAAAGGTTAAAATAGACATGATTTCATTTTCAGGCACGCACCTTCTGATTACTTGATTCGCACAATGCTTCCATAAGTATGGGTCATCCCACACATAGTATTTGGCATCACTCTTGATCTTATCTCGTTGACCCTTAAACAAACCAGTAGGTAGTATGTTAATAACCAAATAATTTATAATATTTGCATACCACCAAGGTAATGTCACACTTGCGGAGAACAATTTCTCATCAGGGAATGTTTCCTGTAAAGGAAGTTCATCCTTAACATAAGCTAAACAACTCAAATGATCGGCGACACGATTTTTTGTCCCTCCTTTGTCTTTAATCTCCAAATCAAATTCACTTAAGAGAAGTATCTATCTAATTAATCTTGGTTTTGCCTCTTTCTTCATCATCAAATAACAAAGACCTGCATGATCAGAGTAAACAATGACTTTAGTACCAAGTAAATAAGATCGAATCTTTTCTAAAGCAAAAACAACAGCTAAAAGTCCTTTTTCAGTAGTAGTATAATTTCTCTGAGCATAATTCAAAGTTCTTGAAGCATAGTAGATTTCATGAGACGTTTTTCCAATTCTTTGACCCAAGACAGCACCTACTGCATACTCACTTGCATCACACATTATCTTGGAAGGAACACTCCAGTCAAGAGGTTGGATAACTGGGGTAAAAGTCAACAGTTCCTTTAGCTTATCAAACACCTTTTTATATACTTAATTGAACTC
>CM065385.1:25422500-25570000 GCA_033060915.1 Euryodendron excelsum | reverse complement strand
CCATCCCACGTTATACGTGTTCGAATATGGATCATACTTTCTTTGTGGTTGTCCAGGAAAACCACCTGCTGCATTCACTTGCTCAATGGGCTCCTCTTGAAGAGTTGGACACATATCGGTTGGATGCCCGGCTACTGAACAGATTCCACAAGCCTTCGTCGTTTGCATATTACCTATAACTATTTGATGAACAAGAGAAGTTAGACTTGCAATTTATTGTTCAATGGAGGAAATATTTACCTTATTGATATACTTGGATGAATGGTCAAGTCTAGTGCCAAATTGTTGAGAATTGGCTGCCATATTTGCGATCAAATTTCTCGCGGCATCGGGAGTTTTATCCACCAAAGCTCCTCTACTAGCAGCATCAATCATACTCCTATTAGGGGCAAAAGGCCCTCATAGAAATATTGAATAAGAAGTTGCTCACTAATTTGATGATGGGACAGTTTGCACATAATTTCTTGAAACGTTCGTAGTATTCATGTAGGGACTCCATTGTGCTGTCTTACACCATAAATTTCTTTTCGAATGTTGGCTACCCTTGAAGCTGGAAAATATTTCTCCAAAAATAATCTTTTCATCTCCTTCCATGTGGTAATACTTCCGGAGGGTAGATAATAGAGCCAATCCTTAGCCAAATCTTTCAAAGAAAACAGGAAAGCTCTTAATTGAATTTGTTATTCAGTCACCCCTATGGGTTTCATACTCGTGCATACTACATGAAACTTCTTTAGATGTTTGTGGGGATCTTCACCTACAAGACCATGAAAAGTGGGCAAGAGATGTATTAATCCAGATTTTAATTCAAAGTTAGCAGGAACATCTAAAGTAGGGAATGTTATGCATAAGGGTTGTTGATTTAGATGAGGTGCAGCAAGCTCTTTCAAAATTTGATTTCCAGCCATGACTTCCTCCTCTCCTAAATCAGAATCACTAGCAAATAGGGAATCGAGAGCTGGATCGTTCCTTACTGAATTTCTCTGAGCTTCCTTTCTTGACCTGTGTAAAGTTCTCTCTATTTCTGGATCGCACTGCAAATCATCTTGATTCGAAGATCGAGTCACACTCATAAACACTCAAGAAAACTCTAACCAACCCTAAAAACAATGCAGAAAAAAATCTAGAGTAATGAAATTAATTGAAATATCTTTTTTTTTAATGAAATAAAGATCACAAGAAGCTCAAAAATTAACTAAAATCACTCCCCAGCAACGGCGCCAAAATTTGGTGTACTATCGCAGGCATCTAAAAATAAAACCGATACCCAAAAACAATTATGTAGTAGTGTGAGTAAGGATCGTTCCCACGAAGAGTGTTTAGTCTCATTTTATGTTATGTGAACAAAGATTGGGGGGGGGGGGGGGGGGGGGGGTTTGGATTTAATAAAAATAATTTTAATAATAACAACTACGAAACAATTCAGATTAAAGTATTGAAATCAATCAAAAGAACAAACCTTGGTCTAGGTCAACATCCAACATCGGAATTTATAACTGATCATTGATGCAAGCATATCAATTCACACATGGAATATTCACCGTCGGAATTGTTTTCCTATCTCTCTTTGTTCGTAGTTAATCAAAAATAAGCGATCTGATTAACCCTAACTATTAAACAACCCAGGATAAGCACACAAGGTTTAATCTATAAGCAGCCTTGTGAATTAGAGAGATCGATGAAACTAAACAACACAAGCACACATGGTTGCATTTAATTTAGTCGAATGCCCCTCCTAAGATATAATAATTCCCAACGCAGTAAATCATTAAATCTCAGGTGCTTCACAAATTAGAGGAATCAAACAATTACGGATTTGATATCTAACTCAGTAGTAGATTGCAATGATTAATAAACTAGTAGGTCTCCTAGCAATTAAACAAGACAATCATGAAAATAGGCATAGAACAACATTCGATACTCAAAGCATAAATCGAATAATGAAAATAAATTAGATCTTATATTTTATTATTAATTCCGAGGTTTCTGTCTCCTTTGACCAAGATTCAAAGTTTAGCCATGCAGGGCCATGAAAAACAACTCAAAGAATAACCTAGAATAATTAGAAAAACGACCAACCCTAGAAATAAAACAATCCCAGTTTTTATAGACTTCTGAAAAACTGCAGCTGCGTCAAACCGTTCGAACACCCTTGATACTATTCGAACGCCCTTGCCACCGTTCGAACGCATCGGACTACTGTTCGAACGGTACGTCGAACGCACTTCGAACGGTAAAACCTGCTCTCTGAATCTTTTGAATACTCTTCAAACCTGAACTTGACGTGCATCCGTTTGGTGTAGCGTTCGAATGCATACTCAGCCGTTCAAATGCCTCTTGAGACCATTCGAACGCTCCTTCGAATGCTGCATGTATTTTTGCTCAAATTCGTCCATTTTAAGCTAGGATCCTCTTCTTGGGCATTCTATAGCACCCTAAGTCAAAATATAAGAATAGTGAGTATCTTTAGGTACCAAATAAGTATAAAAGATTAAACATTACGGGATAAAAATATGATATTTGCATTCTCATCATCTACAAATCCCGTCGTCAGGCATACGAACGGATCCCACCAAGTACTCAAACAGGCTAGGTCCTTCACGAAAGTTGTAGATCTCAAAAAGTTATATGAAATTGACATATTATGGGCCTTAATAGCCTTTCTGGTTCGGGAGATATAGGCTTTCAAAGTTTCAAAATTTCAGCCTTTCATGCTTCAGCAGCTTGTATCTTGACAGCAACCTTTTGAAACCTATGATTAAATTGCATTCGAAATCATTCCATTTAAGTTCAAAACCTACATAAAGCATCACAAACTTAATTAATATCAAAACATAACTAAAAAGACATATAATTATAAATTAATGCTAACAAAGTACTAATTAAGGACTTATAATTGCACTTTTGAAGCACAATCAGGAAACATACTTGAATTTACAAAAAGATCATTAGGAAACAATACAACAAATGGATCATTAAAAAATGGTGAAGTAGCCAGAGAGTGGAGCTGAAACTTAGACAAGGAGCAAAAACATTTTATGTTCCCAAAAAATAACATGTTGAGAAATACGAAAATGCTTGGAATAACGATCCTAACAACAATAGCCCTTATGTTCAATCTAATGCCCCAAGAAGCAGCAGAGACATGCTCGAAATTCTAACTTAGTACCCTCATGAGGCTGTAGTAAAACAAAACACGTACACCCAAAAACTCAAAGAAGCCCATAGGCAGAAGAAATGCCATACAAGCGCTCATAAGGAAATTGATTAGAAATAGTGGGAAAAGAGATACGATTGATGGTGTGACCTGCAGTGAGAGCAGTTTCAGCGCAAAAACACTCAGGACACAATGCAAAGATAAGAAGAGCATGAGTAGTATCAAGAATGTGATGATGCTTACGCTCGACACGACCATTTTGCTAAGATGTGCCAGGGCAAAAATGGTGAGGAAGAGTGCCATTTTGACAAAGAAACCATAGAAATTATGTTTCTTTATATTCCATGGCATTATCATATCGAACGACTTTAATAGGGTAAGAAAATTGAGCTTTGACCATGTTTGAAAAATAAAAATAAATTTGAGGCAATTCAAATCGAATTTTCATGAGATACATCCATGTGAATTCAGAGAAATCATCGACTAAGATGAAAAAATTCTTAGACCCCCGCGTGGTATCACTTGGGGAAGGTCCCCAAATGTCAAAATAAATAAAGTCAAAAGGAGCAAAAAACAGAATCAATTGTGGGAAATGATAAAGCAAGTTGTTTTGTCATTCAAACCAAAAGATTTCACATAAAATCATACCTTTTCCAAGTCAAATCCTTCCTATTTCAAGTCAAACCAAATCTTCCATTTTTAGAAACCAAATCTAATCTTCTACTTTTGGAAATGAAATGAAATCTTTCCTTTTTATAAAATCAAATCTTTCATTTCTTACAAAATTAATTCTTTCCATTTTCTATAAAATCCAATATTATATTTTTGAAAACAAAATCAAGTCTCTCCATTTTTGGAAACAAAATCCAATCCTCTATTTTTGGAAACAAAATTAGATGTTTCCTTTTTCAAGTCCATTAAAAAATTTCCTAAAATAAAACTTTCCTTTTTCAACACTTTTCAAAAATAAAACATTCCTTTTTTTAACTAAAAATCATATCTTTCTGTATTGCATCAAATCATATCTTTTCTACCGCAAGGCATTCTTCCTAAACCCTAGATTACTTGTCTCCCCAAGTCATCTCGAAACCTTAAGTCAACCTAACCCTAAGTGATCCAACCCTATGTCAACCTAACCCTAGGTCAACCTAACTCTTGGTTACATTAATCGTAGGTTGCCCAACCTAGTTTGGGGGGCTTCAAGAATGTAACTATAGCACCTTTTTTCGAATTCCAACTCCAACCCAAAATATTTTAAAAAAGCTCTTTACTTGTCTCAATCCAAAATGGCTAGACACTTACCATTTTCTGAAACTATTTCTGATACGACTTCAAAAACTCACAACCCTAAGGCAATTCTAACCCTTTCTTGGCTAGGGTTTTCTAAGGAAAGTGATACATCAAATAAAACCTATAAGGTTTATATTAGAGTTTCAAATCCTAAATGTTTTACAAAACCTTATTCCAAAAACTATTTTCAAACATCAAATTCTTGAAACAACCATAGGCCTTTTATGGTTAGGGTTATCCAAGGTCAAGTGAGATATTTAAACAAGGGAAGTTCCTAACCCCCGTTTTTTAAAAAAAAAAAAAATGTTTTCTGAAACTCATGGTCTTGAAGGATTTTAGTTCTTACATAACTAACCTCTCAAGGGCAATGAAACATCAACATACCTTTCATAAGGTACATGAAAAACAATTTTCAAAAACCTTTTCTAGACAAGTTCACAAGGGCTTTTCAAAATCTAATCTCAACTTTCTTCCAAACTATTTTTCAAATTGTATCATGCATCATTCTTTCCAAAAGTGATGACAAAAATCCCATTTCACAACTTTTTAAAGTGGGCATAAGTGGACAATTAGGAACTGGTTATTCAAGAGAGTAAACTTAGGGTGAATAGACATGTAGGTACCTCAAGGGTGGGGTAGGGTGACGATCTTAGGATATCTTCCCTACTCGTAACCAATCCCCGGACCATAAATTTCTGTTTCAAAGACCAAAACCCGAGTCATTTTTCCAAAGGTCTTAAAGCATTTTCAAAGATTGCCATACAATCCTATTTTGCAAAACACTTTTCAATAGGACATTTTCAAATAATTTTCAAAAACATAAGTTTAATCCTCGGATTACACTTAGTTTTGGATTACCTAACACACTTTTAGCCATGTTAGTGGCGACTCCAAACCTTTTTTAAAAGCCCTTAATCAAATATATTTTTCAAGTTCAAACCCCATCACACTTGTCCTTCTTAGGATAAGTTCTAAAATGAGAGAGTACCATGCTTTCTTGCCCTAAGTTGCGAAGACTTGGAGACTAAAAACTGGGGCGCGACAGTTAGCGACTCTGTTGGGGACTCTTAGAGGGTTTGGCCATTGTCATGTCTCTTCACCTTTCACTCATCTAGAATCTTTAGATCCTTTGTTTGATTTTGTCTTCTGTTGTTTCAAAGTTTTTAAAAATGTTTTCAAAAGATGTCATCACTTGTAGCTATGCATGTCACTATGCTCTTGCATCTCTTACTCATTTTTATATTGCATTAGGGTTTTTCATAAAAATACTAACTCTGTGCATTTGTTTTGTAGCTACTCACCTTTTACCTTTCTGTCTTATATTAACTGCTATGTATGAAATGAATGAACAGGATTGAAATAAATCTCACACACTTCTCTTGCTTTGTCATTCATTCGTGCATTACTACCATTACTACCCTTCTAGTTAGAAGGGGGAATAGTATATTGGTTGTAGGCAAAATATGTATCTGTTTCTTAGCCTACATCCTTTCGATAGTTCCCTCACTCGAGCCACCAACCAAAAATGGGGTTAACCCTTTCGGGAATGGATGCCAGAGATTTGAAGGTTCGAGAATCGAGCTTTTTAGGAAGTATTAGTAACCCCCAACCTCATGCTCATGTAGCACCCCATGAATAGCCAAACCTCTGCTGGATTTAAGATACATGCGTTGATTTCAAAATCAAGGAGGAAAGGGTGACCATTTTACTTTTCTTTACTTTATGCCCAATTTAACTGCTTGATTCTTACTTTTATACTGCCTGCGTATTTTCTATTGCTATGCAAAAATTTTATGCTCATGCATTCATTGCTATTATACTACTTATGCATCCATTATCCATTCTAAAATAAAAGTTCGAAAGTAACTTAAGTCACTGCATTCCATGGATATGATCAACCCCCAAAAAGTGGCGCCAAAGTCAATCTTGCTCACTCAAAGCTTACCTAAATTTCTAAGGGTACCAAGTGACCCTAAGGATTCATAACATGCATCGAAATCATCTTATAAAGAGGGGCCCCAATCCTACTCCACTCAAGAAGATTGGGTTGCCAGTAAGACAATCCGGAGTCAAGGTCTTTCACTGACCTCCATCAAAGAGGGTGAATCTAAAGACTTAAGAGTAGCTTAAGATTTCAAATGTAAAAGCAGATAGGTGAAAGTCCTAAAAAAATATTCCCTTTCCCCTTCAAATGTACTTTCAATTCCATATACAAAAATCAAATGCAATAAAAATGTCTTTCTTACTACAATCTAACAAATATATGAATGAATGATGAATGGACAGGACCACACAGGTATGGTATTTCATACAAGGGCAAACTCTTATCTCCAAATGTGAGCTCACGTATCATATTTAGTTTCCCCTCTCAAAGTAGGGGCATCTCTGGGGCATGCACCACATAAAACTCTTGGAAGGAATAAACAACTAACTTGTGACATTTTCCTTTCTACAGAAAATCATAAAGCACTAGAAAAGGCGTCATTGCTCCTAAAAAGGCTCAAGTACCTCTCAGACAACCCATCATCACTCAACAAAGATCTTCTTAAATGGTAACCCACTCTGAAAAAGTTACACTGAACAACATGGTGTCCCGAGAAGAGATCAATGAGATGAGAGCTCGGATAGGCTAGATGTTTAAGCTAATATAGTCTATGGACTCCAAAAATCCTACCTCAGCTCCTTCCTCATCTACACCACCTCCTAAAGAACTAGAGGTTGCCCCACCTAGAGTTGTGCTCCACTCTGATAACACTGGCAAGAGAGTGGTGAACATCGAAGAAGCAAAAGAAGAAGAAGAAACCATACTGTTGTCACCTACTAAGAAAAAGACTTCCCCTAACCCACTCAGTTTGAAAGTACAAGGGCTAGAGGAGTTGTTACATAGCCTCCACGAGTATGATGCCTTTGGTCTGACTTCTTTTGATGAACTCTGCTTCTTCTTGGACCACCCATGACCGGCCAAGTTTAAAATGCCCGACTTCCATAAATACATTGGTACTGGTGATCCCATAACACATCTACGTCTCTATACTCGGGCACTCAGTGGTTATGGGAATGGCCCAAAACTCCTCATGTAATTGTTTCAGCACAGCCTGATGGGGTCTACTCTCCAATGGTTCACACGCCTTGATCTAAGGAAGATTACAACTTGGGGGGAACTAGTCCTAGCATTCAAAACCCAATACCGACATAACATTGATCTGACTATCGACCGTTGGGCTCTCATGCTAATGACCAAGGGAGAAAAGGAAAGTTTCAAGACATATGCCTTGAGATAGAGGGAGTCTGCAACATAAGTCAATCCCTCACTGAAAGAGAAACAGTATGTTCAGCTGTTCATGCAAACCTTTTGGAGATTATATTATGAAAAATTGTGCACAAGGATAGGGAAGAGCTTCTTATAGTTGATCATGTAAGGGGATATTATAGAGAATGCCTAAAAACCTAGAGGAGTGCTGACCCCTATGCCAAAACTGAAGAAATTTTTGCAAGCATAGCAAAGAAGGTGCCCGCAACACAAGAAATAGGCCAAAAAGAGGGAGAAGTGTTTGCCATTTGGCCTGCTCAGCCACCACAATATCACCAGCAATACCAGTCTCGACCACCCGTGGCTATTCAAGCACCTACTCCTTGGCCAATTGCAGTCCGACCATACTTCAATTCAAATAGGCAAAACCAATGGCCCTGCTTCTTCACTAACCCAACTTGCACTCAGACAAAAGCCTATTACGATCTCTTGAAGGCTGGAAACTTGAATCCTATACCTGTTTGAACCTTGCCAAGTCCACTGCCCCTCACCTTCAACCCGGCTCTCACTCGTGAATACTACTCCGGAATGCTAGGGCATGATATTGAAAGTTATTTCTCTCTGAAACGCAAGATATGGGATTTGATTGACACTAAGGTCATTAGCACTTAAGGGATGAAACTCGCGAATAGAGCATATAAGAAGTTAGTGTGCTTCCGAAACCTGTCTAAAGGATTTTTTTAAAGTACAATGAAAATGGATTTTCCTAGATTCATCCATTTCCTTCTTATCTTTTATTATTTTGCATCTTATTTTGCCTGTCATCTTTGCATGCATCAAGAGCTTTCAGGCTATATAAATAAATCTAGATGGAATGAGTAGTGATTTCCTGTTTATCCCATTTGTTTCACACTTTTGTGGATGGCAACTGCTTTTAAGGACCTTCCCCCGATTTGTGATGCCTTCGACTCGAAGGAAACGATAACATAAGCACCACTTTCAACAAAAACAATTTATGACTCCGAAAAAAGGGAAGAAAAAATAAAAAGTGTAGAGAAAGGGGAAATACAGAGGGGTGAGAGATGAGGATCGATCATGTAGCTCGTTGAAATCCAAATAATGACCCCTAAAATATGTCCTCGCAAAGAAGCAAGTAGTTGAACCCTTGAAAGGAAGACTGGCATATATTGACAAGCCTAGAATGATCGAATCTTTGAAAAAAAAAATAACAAAAATTCAAAAAAATTTGAAAAAAAGAGGAAGTTTCAATTGTCTCTGTCCTACATGTCCCCCAATCATTGGGGCAACAATTCAATTATGAACAAATTGATGTGTGTGCTTGTTTGAGATTAAATCTTGTGTACATGATCCCTTGCATAAATATGAGTCAATGGTTTTGATGATCTTTATCATATTGCTGATCCATTTTTATTTTAATGTACACTTCTCGAGATTTCTTAGAATCTGAAATTCACCTTTATGGTCTATTTTAGCTGGTTCCACCATTGTTAAAAATTTATGGATTATCACACGTATAAATTGACCTTTTGTCAATTTCCTCCCCCATCACTTACAGAAAGGGCTACCAGTGAGTGTGAGTGCAGCTACCATTATTATGTGATAAGAGGAGAATGTTACCTATTTATGTCTGTGAAAGCTATCATATCTTTACATTTCAGTATTTCTATCATTGTAGAGATAAGGTTGGATTTCTATAAAAATAAAAAACTAAAAAATAAATAACCAAGATCATGGGATGAGATAGGTTTGACTTATAGGTGTGTCAATCCGCAAGCTATTAGAGATGGTACGCCATCCTAGATCATGCTCATGGTTTATATTATCCTTAGTCTATGTGAAGTTCGTGCTTATACTACTACGTTGTCACTCATATGATCTTGATAATCTCATGACCAATTGTGCTCATTTTGTGTAGGTTCGTGCATATTTGATATTGATCTTTTCAAACTAAGCCTTATCTTGATATTTATAAATCAATATTTGCCCTACATTGATTGATCATGTCTTTATAAGGCTCTTATAATTTGAAAAATTAAGTGGTTCTATAAAGGAAAATTTTTTATCTTTCAAGGTCTTCTCGAACTGAGGAAGAAAGCTATCTGTTATTTTGCCAAAAGGCGATACCGACTATTACTTAAAAGAGTCCACCAACCCCAAAGGAAAGTCTTAGAAGAAACTGAGAGGTCCACTAAAAAAAGTTTTTCCTTCTAACAAGAGAGAGTGGGAAAAACATGCCATTGCGTTGAGTCTCTAAATGATGCAAGTGATATCACATTCAAACAAGAAAAGGGCAGAACCAAAAAGGAAAACTCTAAGAGAAGAACAGAAGTTCAAAAAACTGTCTAATTTTGGAATGAACGTGAACCTTGGGGTAACCCCCGAGGCATGCATACATTTTCATTCACATATAAAACCTGTGCATTTTATCAAGATAGAATTGGCATAGATAAGCTGTTTTTGCACAAAATTTTCTCTATGTCTCTCTCTCAAATAGGAAACAAAGAAGGAATGGTGTAAAGCTCAAAAAGGAGCCGAAGTCACCCCACAATCAACTAAGTAAGCTCATGCAATCTCCAGTACCGGCACATACCTCATAAAGCCCAAGTTTCCATCCATAGTTGACAAGAAACAAAGAATGGAGCAACAATCCACTCTCAACCTTCCAATTAACCTAGAATCAACCTTTTTCAAACAATGAAAACTGGGGCAATATTGCACCTCTCATTCAATTCAAATCATTCAATCCATTCAAGAAGAACTGACCAAAGATGTTTGACCTTCTAGATACCTCAAACTTTCCAAAAGAGACCTCACCCCCTTCGGAAACCAGCTTGAGACACTTGACTCCAGAGAAACAGGCCTCAAAATATAGTGAAAAAGACTCCTACCATGCCCAACCGAAGTGGAACCAAACAATCAAGCAAACATCATTAATTTTAACCTCAAGAGATCTCAAGTAAAGATGGACAAATGTTTTCTCTTTCAAACTTTAAGTATCACTAGTACAAAGCAGTCTTCCATGACACCCCATGCTTAAGGCAAAGGTACAATTTTTACCAAATCAAATTAGAATTTTTCAAAAATAAAAATCCTTGCTTTCTCTTAGAGTCAAATTTTTTTTAAAAAAGTTTAAATTTCAAAATCGATTTCTGTCAATTTCAAAAATCAATTATCAAAATATCAAAATTGCTTTCAAAACTATCTATACAAAAAAAAAAAAAAAAAAAAATTTCAACTTCAAGAAGGTAAAAGTTATTGTTTTCTTTTTCGAATTCAAAATCCATTTTCAAAAGTCAAACCAATTTACCCAAACTTTTTCTTCAAAAGCCCCAAGTTTCAAATCTTAAGTCAAAATGAATTTTCTACACATTTTATCCAAGTTTCAAGGCAAAATGAATTTCCTACATGTTCTACTTTCAAATATTTCTAGTCTTGAGTTAAAATGAATTTTTTTACACATTTTATCTAAGTTTCAAAACAAAACGAATTTCCTACACGTTTTGCTTTTGAAAATTTCCTGTCTTGAGTCAAAATAAATTTTCTACACATTTTGTCCAACTTTCAAGTCAAAAAGAATTTCTTAGACGTTTTGCTTTTATAAATTTTTAGTCTTAAATCAAAATGAATTTCCTACATATTTTTTTTAAGTTTCAAGTCAAAACGAATTTTTTACACATGTTGCTACACAAAATGAATCTCCTACACATTTTGTCCAAATTTCAAGTCTAAATGAATTTCTTACACTTTTTGCTTCTAGAAATTTTCAATCTTGATATAAAATGAATTTTCTACACATTTTATCCAAGTTTCAAGTCAAAATAAATTTTATACACGTTTTGCTACACAAAATGAATTTTCTACACATTTTGTCTCCGAAAAGTTTCTTTCAAATCAAATTGAAGCTTTTCTAAACTTTTTCTTTCAAAAAGTTTCAATTCAAATCAAATTCCAAGTTTTCTAAACTTTTTTCTTCAAAAAGTTTCATTCCAAATCAATTTCTAAGTTTTCAAACTTTTTCACAAAAGTTTTGTTCTAAAATTTCAAAGGTTTTCAAAAATTCTTTTAATTCAAATTCAAATCAATCCATTGTAAGCACCACATTTTTGCTATCTCGGCAATCTCCGGTCCGACCGAACTCACATTCAAACAGATACAGACACATTCAAGTTCAAATCAATTTTTCAGACTCCATCTAATCAATCAATCGCTTCGCAAGCCTGCTGGGCCCAACAAAAGACAAAATGACCAAATGCTCTTATGGCATTGCTCGGTCCGTTTCCCATTGGCATATTTTCCTAGAGAAGGTTAGTCCCCATTTCAATCTCAAATCCAATTTCAAATCCAATTCCAATTCAAATCAAATCTGGCATACCTTTCGAGAAAGTTGATCCCTCGTACGGTAAGACCATCTAGTCTGACACGTTTTCTGATAAAACTCTTCAGAACGATAAGTCCCTTCAAACTCGTCGATTGGAACGAAACCCAAGTCCCCAAGATGGTAGAACAATCCACCTTTGGCGCCTGTTAGCCCGCCAATGCAGAATATCAACTACTTGGCACGTCTTTCGAGAAAGTTAATTCCTTAAACGATAAGTCCACCTAGCAGCTTCCTGAGATCAAGCAGTCTCCGAAATGAACGCGTACCGTCAGAGTGGCGAAAGCACTCGCAAATATTGCAATTGTCAGAGTGGTAGAAACACTCGCAAATAGGTCGACATTGGGAATTGCCAACGAACTCCCTATGTCACGAGACCGAACTCACCTTTTAACCATGACACGTTTACCAAAGGATGAGATACCTTTGGAAACCAACTCCTTAGAGACTGTTAGAGTGACCGAAGCACTCAAAACTTAGGTCAACACTAGTGCCTATTAGCCCACTCTAGTGAAAAATGACCAAACTGCCCATTGAACCTTTTTTGGCACGTTTCTCAAAAAAGAACCTAAGTCCTTAGAGCGGTAAGTCCACCCTTCCAAGATTGTCACAAGGGCAATCCGATATGTTTAGATGCCTTCTAGTCGGTTCTGAACTAATTCCGGGACCATCTGGTCAAAATGATCATTTTGTCCCTAAGCATCCAATCGCTTCCAAGAACCACACCGGCTCTAAGTATTAAACCAGTTTACCTTCTGAGGATGCTTCATAAAGTATTCTCAATCTTCTAACACTTTTCTAGAACATTTCGAGTCTATTCTGGCAAACTCAGTGCAAAATGACCGTTGTGCCCCTTGAGGGGCCGGTTGCATTTTCTAACCACACCAGCTCTGCGTATCAAACCGGCACTCCCCTATAACACTATAGGTAGTATTTCCAACCTTGAAGTCCTCTCATGGGACATTCCAAGTCCATTCTAGTGGTTTTCCAGTCTAGTTGACCGTTTTGCCTTTAATGGCTCGACCGACTACTTCAACAATCCTGACATTATTTTTCAAGCCCGTTACCCCCGGGACATTATTTTAAGGGTTTTCACCCGTTTCGAGCCTTCCGAATTATTCCCGGCCTCCCGAAACATTCCCAAACCTTCCGAAGTCACTCATAGTGAAGTCAAGCCAAAAATTGCATGAGAGTCACTAGCATAGGTGCCTAAATCTTTTGCCTTGCATATCAAGAGTCGAAAGATACATTTCTTGCCGCCCTAAATGGCTTGGCGCCACTCCAATAGGAAATTTACCCTAGCGTCAGTACAACAGACGCCAGGTCAGTTAGTTGCCTATAAATACAGACCCTCCCCCTGCGTGAAAAGGGTCCACAAACTCAGTCCAAAAAATCTGCTTTTTTAAATACAGAGCTCGAAATCTCCCAAACCCTAGCTCTTTCTAGTCTCTTCAAATCCTAATCTCCATACACTTAAACCCTAATATACATACACTCTAGACACTTAAACACTAGCCTCCAAAGCCTCCATTGTAGACTTAAAGTGCTGCAACTTGGAAGCTCTCAAGGATCAAGTAAAGCAAAACAAGTATAGCAAGCAAACTAAGAAGACAAGGTAGGCTCTCTTTTTATGTTTATGTACTTCTCCCCTCTCTTATTTCTCCTAACCCACTTGGGTTTTTTTATATTTTAATCCCATATCTTCTACCTCCCTTTCTTGCATGCTTGAAATAAGGGACTCCTCGATTCATGTGTAGGAAGGATTGTTGAAAGTCATCATGTCGAGGGCTTTCTTCTAGTTCAACCATAGATCGTGTGGATTCGACCCCCTTAATTATATGGTGAAGTCTAACCTTGTATGTTCACGACCCTACTTGCATTGTGCATATCATATATCCATTCAAAACTTGGTTTCAAAAGTTGTTTTCAAAGTTTGCATCAAAATCCTCTTTCAAAACTTGCATTCAAAAACCTTTTTTACAAAAACACAATCCTAAAGTGATTCTAGCCATTTCATGGTTAGGGTTGTTTTATAAAAGTGTTATATTCATTGTGATCATCAAGATCCATATTTTGGGTGTGAATCCTAAATTATTTTTCATCAAAGCCACAATCTTAAGATGATTCTAGCCATTCCATGGTTAGAGTTGTTTCAGGAAAGTGTATTATTCAATATGACCATATTGGTCCATATTTCAAATCCATGTTGTTTTCAAAACTACCAACTTAGAATGGTTCTAATCTTTTCATGGTTAGAATTGTTTTAGGAAAGTGAGACAATTCAAAAGATTTCAAAAGTCCATACTCCAGCCCCTTTTCAAAATTGCTTTTCAAACTTTTTACCAAAAACTCTCTTCAAAAATTTACTTTCTAAAAACTCTTTTAAAATTTCCTTTCAACAATCTACTTTCTCAAAACTCTACTCAAATTTCTTTCCTAGAAACTCTATTCAAAATGTCTACTTTCCAAAAACTCTTTTTCTTGGAGTCCAAGTCAAGCCCTAGATTCCATGGTTAGGAAACCCTAATTCTCTTTCCTAAAAAAAACATGACTTCCTATTTTGCTTCAAATCATAAATTTCCAAAATCTCTATTTTCTACATCAAATCCTAGGTTTTCAAAATCTCTTTTTCTATACAAAATCATAGCTTTTCAAATCCAAAATTTTCAAAACTCAACTTTTCCAATTCCATGTCAAATCCAATCTTTCAATTTAGGAAACAAGATCAAATTCTCCAATTTTAGAAACCAAATCAAATCATATATTTTTTAAAATAAAATCTAATCTTCAACTTTAGGAAATAGGAATCAAATCCTTCTTAATTCAAACCTTTTCTAATTCCAACATTTCCTTATTTTAAACCTTTTCAAATTTTAACTTTCTAAATCTCAAGTCTTGAAATCTTTCCAAATTCAAAACTTTTCAAAACTCAAAACCTTCTAAAGTCAAATATTTCCTAAAATCAACACTTTCCTAAAATAAAACTTTCCTAATTTGGCACTTTCCTAAATAGAACTTTTCTATTTTGAAACTTTCCTAAGTCAAAGATTTCTAAAATTCGATCTTTCCTAAAACTTAACTTTCTGAATTCTTTCAAGTCAAATCTTTACAAGTCTTTCCAAGACAAATGTTTCTAAAATCAAATTAAATCTTTTTTAATCTATTCTAAATCTCATCTTTCCTAATTTTAAGTTTTCTAAAATCAAATCAAACTATTCAAGTCTAGATCAAACTTTCTTATTTCAATTACATGCTCCAACCTTAGGTTACTTAAACCCTAGGATACCTAAACTCTAGTTCAACCCTAATCCCAAGTTAGAAAACTTTAACTCTTTTCTAAGACTTCTTTTAAAACCAACGTGGTTTTCCAACTTCAAAACTCAAAATGTTTTTAAAATTCAACTCCTTCTTTCCTAAATCAAGTCCAAGTTTTCTTTCAAAGTTCAAACCCTTTTTTAAGTCTAAGTTCAATTTCAAATGAAATCTCAATTTCATATCTTCTGTTTTAAGTTCAAATCAAACCCTTTTTCAAATCAAACTCTTTTCAAATCAAACTCTTTTCAAATCAAATTCTTTTCAAGTCAAATATTTTCAAATTAAACTTTTCAAAAATCTTAAAGTGTCTACTTTCAATCGGACTCTTATCTGAACTACGACTGACCTAATTCCTAAAAAGGTATACGTAGGCAACCCTCATGGGTGTGATCATAATATTTTTCAAATCTTCAATTTCATAACCTATTTCAAGTTTCTCATTCTAAAATCTATTTTCAAATCTCCAATTCTATATTCTATTTTCAATTTCTAAAACATTCTTTGGAATTTCAAATCAAGTCTTTTCAAATCTATTTTCAAAATCAAGTCTTATTCTCTCACTTGTGTGTCAAGCATCATATCAAAAGTTCTTTCAAAGTGGATATAATTGGACAATCATTAATCAAAGATTCTAAATGAGTGAACCTAGGGTGAATAGACATGTAGGTGTCAAAGGGCGCGGTCAGGTGATGATTTTAGGATATCTTCCCTACACGTAACCAACCTCTGAACCTAGAATCGCTATTTTCAAAGACCAAAATGGAGTTATTTTCAAAAAGGGCTTAAAACTAAGTGTAATCTTCAGATTATGCTTAGTTTTAGGTGACTTAATCAAGTTAGGCGCCGACTCCAAATCTTTTCTAGAAGCCCTTAATCAAATCAATTTTCAATTCAAATCTAATCGCACTCGCCCTTCTAAGATGATGAGTTCTAACGAGAGAGTACCGTGTTTTTCCCACTTGTGCGTATTTTCCTTGAGTGCGAAAAATCGGGGCGCAACATCCATTGTTGAAAGCCATATCAAAATCATTTCAAAAAATCAATTTCCATTTCAAAATCAATATCAAAACCCTAAATCTCCCCAGAGGAGTACCTTTTCACTGATTAGAATGTCGATCTGGGATTATTAGTTCTTCATATTCCAATTCACCCGGTCCCTTCGATCGCCTCACGGTCAACATGGGACACTTAATTTATCATTTTCTGTCTTCGACCAGTAGATATAGAAAAAGAGGGGCATCTATAAGCACCCCTTTTTGCCTGCTAGCCAATCTTCGGCCCAACTAGACTCACTTTCAAATACCACAATACATTCAAACCCAAACTGACTTTCCAAAGTCTAGCAGTCGCTTCCCGGGCATGTTAGGCCCACTTAAAGCCAAATAACTAAAATACCCCTCATACATCATTCTAGTCCAATTTAATCTGACACATTGTTTGAGAGGATACCTAATTCCTCAGAACGATAAGTCCACCCCTTCTAGTCAATTTCGAACCCATTTTGGTGTTTTTCAATCAAAATTACCATTTTACCCCTAGTAGACCGGTCATCCCTTTCAACCATGCCGGCCCTAGATATCAAACCGGTAATCTTTTGAGGTACTCCCATGAATATCCTCGATCTCCAAAATTTCATCCAAGTTAACTCAAGGCCAATTTCGGTGTTTTCTGATTCGAATGATCGTTTTGCCCCTGTGGGCCGGTCATCTTTTTCAATCACATCGGCTTTGGGTATCAAATCAGTAAACTCCTAAACCACTGCCATGAGTATCCGCAATCTCCAAGTGCCATCCCAATCCATTCTGGGCCCATTCCCATATTTTTTAGTCCAAATAACCGTTTTGCCCTTGGTAGACTGATCATCTACTTCAACCATTCTGTCTCTAGGTATCAAGCAGGCAATCCCCAGGGCACTCCCAAGTGTCCCTACCTTTTTTCAGCTGGGCCCCACAGCCTGGCAACTTTTCAGACCAAAGTAGAGCCACTTATAGTGGAGCCAGCCCAAAAAATGGCTTGGAACTAGTAGGAGTGGGGTTCAGATCTTTGCCTTGCAGCCTAAGGCGAACCAAATATTTAGGATCATTGTCATACCAAGGTGGCGCCACTACAGACCAAAAATTGGCTAAGTGCCACTCCTAGTGGCATCACCTCCTCAAAAATTGGCCTATAGATACATATAACCCCTAGCATATTCCAGGTCAAGAAAATTGCCCAGAAACACTGACTCCCTTAAAACAACTTCTGAAATCCTCTAAAAACCCTAATTTCCTCAAGGTTCTCTCAAGCCCTAGCCCCCTCTAGCCAAAACACTAAAACCCTAGCTTTGTCACTCCATTGAAGATCAAGTTCAGCCCTTGGAAGCTCTAGAAAGCCATCGCAAGGTTTAAGAAAATCCTCTATTGAAGCATTCAAGCTAACAAGATGACAAGGTAGGGTTCTATTTACTTTTCCGCAATTCCCCTCTCTCTCTCTTCTCCCTCCTAGTCCACTTGGATTATTCTTTTATTTTAATCCCCATCTCCAAACCCCCTCTTCTTGCATGCTTGAAAAAATAGGATATTAGGTCTATACTTAAGGAAAGCTTTAGAAGAGATCACTGTGACAAGGATCTCTCTTTAGCAAAAATTATCATGGTATGAGCCTAAGGCCCCTTGCAATGTGGTGAAGTCTTCAACTTTGTATATTCATGTCCCTATTGCGTAATAATTGTCATGTTCATGCATTGTGCATTACCATCTTGTTTTCAAAGCTTCCTTCAAAAGCGTTTTCGAAAACTACACCCCAAAGTTACTTTCAAAGCTACTTTCAAATTTGTTTTTCAAGAAATCACAATCCTAGGGCGATTCTAACATTTTCATGATTAGGGTTTCCTTAGGAAGATGACATATTCAATGTGGCAACCAAAGTCTACATTAGGGTTTCAAACCCTAACTTGCTTTTAAAATCACAAACTTAAAATGGTTCCAACCTTCTCATGGTTAAGGTTTCTTTAGGAAAGTGGGATATTCAAATAGGCCTCCAAGAGCCACATTAGGGTTTCAAACCCTAACCATTCTTTTCCAAAACCTAGTTGTTTTAATCTCTTCCAAATCTTAATTTCAAGTGTTTTTCAAAGTGAGTCCAAGTGTTGTTATCTTGAAGACAATGTCAAAACTGTAGAAACTCATGCCTTAGGAAACCCTAATTTTGTCCTTAACATTCATTCTTGCATTCATTGCATCAAAACATTTTTCGAATCATTGTTACATCATGTTTTCTAAAAAAGTGTATAGCTCTCTTCAGTTGTTTCCAAACCAATGTCACATAAAATCATAGCTTTTCAAATCCAAATATTTAACATAAATCATACATTTTCTGAGTCAAATGCTTCCTCTTTTAAGTCAAACCAAATCTTTAACTTTCAAAAACCAAATCTAATCTTCTACTTTTGGAAACGAAATCAAATCTTTCCTTTTTTATAAAATCAAATCTTTCATTTCTTATAAAATCAATTCTTTCCATTGTCTACAAAATCCAATCTTCTATTTAGAAATAAAATCAAATCTTTCTATTTTTTAAAACAAAATCCAATCCTTTATTTTTGGAAACAAAAGTAAATCTTTCATTTTTCAAGTCCAATCAAAACTTCCCTAAAATAAAACCTTCCTTTTTTCAAAACTTTCCTCAAGTAAAACTTTTCTTTTTAAAATAAAAATTATATTTTTTCATATTGCATCAAATCAAATATTTTTTGCCTCAAGGCGTTCTTCCTACACCCTAGATTATTTGTCTCCCCAAGTCATCTCCGAACCCTAGGTCAACCTAACCCTAAGTAATCCAACCCTAGGTCAACCTAACCCTTGGTTACCTTAACCATGAGTTGCCCAACCTAGTTTGGGGGGCTTCAAGATTGTAACTCTAGGACCCTTTTTCAAATTCTAACTCCAACCCTAACCCCAACCCCAACCCAAAAATATTTTAAAAAACGTTCTTTCAAACTTGTCTCAATCCAAAATGGCTATACACTTATCATTTTCTAAAATTGTTTCTAAGACAACTTCAAAAACTCACAACCCTAAGCTGATCCTAACCCTTTCTTAATTAAGGTTTCCTAAGGAAAGTAATGCATCAAATAAAAATTATAAGGTTTATATTAAGGTTTCAAACCGTAAATATTATATAAAACCTTTTTTCAAAAACTATTTTCAAATATCAAATTCTTGAAATGACCCTAGGCCTTTTGTGGTTAAGGTTGTTTAAGGTCAAGTGAGATAATCAAACAGAGGAAATTCCTAACCCCTTTTTAAAAAAAAAATGCTTTTTGAAAGTCATGGTCTTGAAGGAATTTAGTTCTTACATAACTAACCTCTCAAGGGCAATGAAACATCAACATACCTTTCATAAGATACATGACAAATAATTTTTAAAAACCTTTTTGAGACAAGTTCACAAGGGCTTTTCAAATCCAATCTCAACTTTCATGCAAACTCTTTTACAAATTGCATTATGCATCATTCTTTTTAAAAATGATGACAAAATCCCTTTTCATAACTTTTTAAAGTGGGCATAAGTGGACAATTAGGAAATGGTTATTCAAGTGAGTAAACTTAGGGTGAATAGACATGTAGGTATTGTAAGGACGAGGTAAGATGATAATCTTAGGATATCTTCCTTATACGTAACCAACTCTAGGACCATAGATTTCTGTTCAAAGACTAAAACCTAAGTCCTTTTTCAAAAGCGCTTAAAACATTTTTAGAAGTTGCCACACAACCCTATTTTTCAAAGCACCTCTCAAGAGGACAGTTTCAAATTATTTTCAAAAATCTAAGTTTAATCCTCGGTTTATACTTAGTTTTGCGTAACTTAACACACCTTTAGCCATGTTAGGTAGCGACTCCAAACTTTTTTCTAAAACCTCTTAATCAAATGTATTTCAAGTTCAAACCCCGTCGCACTTGTTCTTCTTAAAATAGGTTCTAACATGAGAGAATACCGTGCTTTCTTCTCCTGAGTCGTGGAGACTTGGAAGGCTAAAACCGAGATGCAACACTCTTATAGTATCTCTAGAATCACCAAGAAGGTAGGCTATAACTACCTCTTGATTGGCTGAAAAGATCTAGTTAAAGAGTTTTCAAAACTTGACTTTCTTAAATGAGAGAGTATTTCAATTTGAACACATTTATGCCGCATCGCTCGAGCGAATTTCAAGTGATGCTATCTGGAATTTCATTCTTGGAGACATTAACCAATTCACTCAAGCAAACTTCGAACAAACTTATTCAAGCAATTTTCTATGCATATTCAGATTACTCTAAAAAAATTACATGTAATCCATATATTATGAAGCTTGAACGGACACCTGAGCAAAGAGATATGGTCTTCCACAATTTCAATTCTGCATGCTTTAAAGGTCGTACTTGGCAACTTGAACTTGAATTTTGGACTTTTCAACCCAAATACAACTTGAAATAAGATTATAATTAAAAGTGTTTTTATCCACAGAATTAGCCAATACAAAAAAATCTAACAATAATCATACTTTAATAAGTAGAATGGATAAGGAAAAAAAGCTTATTTCTCAAATAGTAACTAATCTTAGGATTGTTGGGAAAGCCGAGTTTACAAATATAATTCATTTCACAAACTTAATTACTATTGTATAGAATCCAAAGCATAAAAATTAACAAAATAAAGTATATGAAAACTCATAAGCAAAGGTGTGTATTCAGTGTCAATAAGATAGGATATTCAGCCAGTTATAGAGGATCGATGTGGATGAGCTTTGTAGGCTGATCCATTGTGATCTTGTTCAGCCCTAGTGGCCTTGGTGCTCTGTAATCTTTGTCAAACACAAAATAGGAGTCAAGCTTTGAGAAATCACGTGTCTTGACAAAAGAGAGGAGACAAAAAAGGGACCGGAATAAGAAACTAAATTTTACTATGGCCTTCCTTAATCATTTGTTCCAAGAAATAAAGAAGATTGGAGTCATACTTCAAGAAATTTTATTTTGATGGGTTGGGTTGTTTCATTTGGGAAAAGCAAAACCGGCATGCACTTACAATATTCTAAAAAGAAAATGATATTTTTTTAAAAATTTTGTACAAAAACTTCATCTAAATAATGTTACAATGACATTTTACTAATTAAGAGCCATCATAACAACTTTTTTTTTTTTTTAAAGTGAGTAGTTCTTATTTAACTACATTATTTTAGTTATAAATTCTATGTAAATTTTTTATTTGTATAAAATTACTCTTGTGAAAATGACAAAAAAATAATAATAATCACTGCCCCACCACTTCTATGTTGAAAACAAAAATACTTTTATTAGTCTTTAGTATTGAATTTTAATAGGTAAATCAAGACTCAGTTTACTGATTTTGATTTTGTTGCTTGGGAGCAAACAATCGGATATCAAATCATGTTCTCTCTTTTATGGTGATCCACACCTTAAGCAACACACACAAAAACAAAAGGAAAAAGAAAAAAAAGAGTAGTTATTTGCTTTGTGTTGCTATCTATGAATTATGGGACAATGGCATGGTAAGAATCGCTTTTACACAGACAATGCAACACTCATTCGACACTCATTTCTAAGAAAGAAAACAATTCATGCCGTCGCTGCAATCTTCCAACATACAAGCCGCAAGACAACATCCAAAGCAAGGTTTGAATCAGAAATTTTGTATAGGAGAGCTAAGTTAAAACTTTCTGAATTTTGAAAAATCAAAGTAAAAAAATAAAAATTTAAGTTTGGGCAGGCCAATACAAAATTATTCTTTTTCATAAATATTTAAAATTTACAATATCTTAGTAAAATTTCATCAAAATAGGAGAGTCATGTGAGGAAGCCCACTCACCCCACCAGAGAAAAAGCAAAGATATATATACATACACTTATATATATCTTTTCCAGAAGAAGGCATAGATTCTTTTGGAATATATGTGATATATATTCTCCTTCATGCATAGATTATTTTGGAGAATATATACATATATATATATATATATATGTATACTCTTTCAGGTAGACTCGTTTGGAGACCGAAGGATGCTTGGGAGAATATATATATAAGGCATAGATTCTTTTGAAGAATATGTATATATCTATACTTCTTCAGGCATAGATTCTTTTGGAGCTCCCTTGATGAGTAGCAAAGTTTTTGGTTGATGTGAAGCGTGGCAAGCGTCAAATATTAATAATCTATCGGCTGAGTCCATCTGGGAATAGTTGCATGCCCCACTATATGCCCAGTACTAATCAGTCCAAATATAGATGAACCAAGTGGTGATTGATGTTGTCCTCTTAAAAAATAAAGATGCTCGATTTAAACCAGTTATGATAATAGTTATATTGTGTTTTGTGGGAAGGGTATATGATTCTATGAACTTGGGAAAGAGCTATATTTTACATGTACTTCATTTTTTTTTTAATTCTTCAAAAAGAAATTATTCAGTCCTTCTACAGGAGCATGTGTCCTCACTGTTCTTCACATATCAATTAGGTGGAGTATTTGATTTCATCAAAAAGTAACTTTACCTCTACATGAGAGGCAGAGTAATAATGACTTAGTACTCTAAAAATACTAAATAATTTTTTTAATGGAAAAGAAAGCAAATGAATGTTCAAAATCAGGAATGCCAGCATTTTTGTGCCTTATAGTTCAATAATTAAATGCCTTATTACTAGATGATACATCAATGAATATGGTAAATTTATTGGTTGACGGAAGTGCCAAGCTTGTTTCAAAAGTACTTAAAATGACTAGTTAGTAGTCATGTACTTTCAACCCTGCATGTTCAGTTTATCTCATTTTCCTATCTTCAGTAATTCTGTAATTGTGACTGAAAAAAACAAAAAAAGTAGGCAAAAGATTATTACACTCCAAAAGTGTAATCTCAATTCTTGAATTAGTAGATTGTTAGCTTTAGTTTAAGTATTAGATAAGTATTTTATCTTTAAATTATTCTAAACATGCTTTTTTTTTTATTTAATTGCAGAGAATGTAGCTTAGTTGTAGAAGAAACTGACACAAAGTGCACCACCAAGCGATCACCTAGCTTACTAAGCACTAACTTCAAAGAGTTAGTTTCACCAAGTAAACCAGGAGCGTTAGCCTAGCGCTCAGCCGAGCGATCAGTCTCTTGGGCGAGCGCTCGGTCTCTTAGGTGAGTGTTAGCCAAGCTCTCGGTCGACGCTCACCTGACAGATTTCTATTTTTATCTAGCATATAAAAGCTATTTCAGGCATTTTTTGAGGCAATCTCTCATTTTTGTTTTTAGATATTTTATATTTCTTTGTATTTAGGAGTAGTGTAAGGATAGAAACTTTATTTCTCTTACATTTTCCTTAGCTTTCATTTATTTTTCTTGTAACCAAACACTAGTTTCTTCTCAATTCAATGAAATATTTACATTTTTCTATGCTTTATTCCATTTTTCTATGCTTTATTTTTCTTGAATGCAATTGTGAAGATACACTAAGGATTTTCAAGGATTTCAATGGAGGTAACTAGATTTTAATGATTTATCTTATGATTTCTCTAATTCATCTTAATTGAGTTCGGATCTATAAGAAAATTTAGATTCATAACATAATTTGGTAACTCATATACACAATTCTTCAATTGTTGTAGGGATTGCACAAATCCAAGGGTTATTTCTATGATTCTATCTGAAAAATCTAGCCTATGTTTATGTTTTGTCCAAGAGACTAAACCCTACAAGATTGGTTTAAAATGTTATGGCAATGAGCAATATTGAACATATCAAGACACAAGGAATAGTAAAGCAATTAGTTAGGAACACATCAATTTTTTGTTGTGGAAACCCTTAAATGAGATAAAAATCACGTGTCTCCTTTGCCGGACAAAGATCATGCACTATCACTTGTAGTTCAGACAGTTACAAGACTCTTTATAATTAAAACCTATCAACTCCTTAATCTAATGATTGTTTTCACCTTGCTCGTATCCATGATTTACCATATTTATGCTAAACTACCGTTCAAATCCCCTTAAAATGGATTTCATGTCTTGCACTCCTTCAAGACTCTTGATTTCTTCAATTAGGTTGAAAAAAATTGTCGCTAAGATCTGTTTTTGAGCCTCTTGGAGGGTGAAGAATACTTCTCTCAGGATATTTTTGATGTAGGTGGCTTCAGTAGGGTTTGGAGAAGTATGTTGGGCTTTAAATAGTTGTAAAAATCCTAGCAACGCGATTCCTAAGAATTCAGAATCCGTGCAGCTCGATCTTGCGAGGGTCCTGCAAAGTGCATCTCGATCCCGCGAGGATCTCGCGAGCTCATACCCAAATTTTGACGTGCTAACTATTTTTGCCCGCGATATCCCGCGAGGATCCCGTGAGGTCTTGTCAAATCTGCATGCTTACTATTTTTTGCCTTCGAGATCTTGCGACATCCCTCGAAGATCCCGTGAGGTCTTGAAATTTTGCCAACACAATGTTTTTGCCCTTTAGATCCCTCGAAATCTATTGACATCCCTCAAAGACCCCTTTAACAATCAATATGTATCATCCAAGACTCTCTTAGCATGAGCTTGCATGAATAAACTTGAAATCCCTTTCGGATGCTTGTGGTTGATAAATCAAATCCCTAAATTACATCAAACATGACTTGTCACAAAATGTAGTCAATTACATACTCTTACACTATCAATGGATAACAATTCTACTCTCAATTAAGTATGAGTCGAAGGTTTTATGGTCTAAATCCTTTGAATCAAGGATCTATGGAGTGATCCTTGATTTGAGTTATCAAATCCTTAATTGAAATTCTTGTTGGACTTAGTTGATTGGATCAATTGTATCCAAGCTCTTTTTAATTGTCTTTAAATCTATATTTCAATTATTTGCCTAGTTGTTAATTGTTTTTAATTGCTTTGGATTAGTAGCTTAAAACAATTCTCAAACACCTAAAGATTTTTGGTTTACTTTTGGTTCAATTCCATTTCATTTGCAATTCAATTCAAGTTAGGTTAGTATTCTCTAAGTGTTGGTAGCCTATATTTGGTTTGGTTCTCGAGTAAATCAACTCCAGTACTCGCCGAATTTATACTTCAATCGCGACACCCGTTCTCTTGCGAGAGTTTAACATACAACATCTTAAGAAGCAATTCAAGTTTTGGTGCAGTTGCTGGAGACCAAAGGCACGAGACAAGCACTAACGAACCTTGGGTTGGAGAGCAATTAATGGATTGGATCTCCATTTATCCACCATGACAAAGGAGTCTACAGTTTAGGCCATGGGTAACTTCTTTCCGTCCGTTTATGTGTATAGTTTGTTAGATTTTTGTTCTTTGTTTTCCACTTTATTTTAAGATTGTTTTGTTTGATTAGTGTAGAATTTGCATTATATTCATAATTGGATTGGAGGATTATTAGTGGAAAAGTAGGGATTGTGTTTAATTGCTAATTGGTAGTGTATATATATTATGGAGATTGGAGGTTTGGTTGGTACATTTTAAATATTGCATTAGTGGTATATTTATGAGGAGATTGGAGGTTTGGAAGGGAGAATATTGAGCATTGTTGTGTATGATGTGTTGAGGTGCGGTGCGCTACATTTGTTTGTGCATTGCATCCATCATCCATTGTGCATGTCATTGTTGCTTGGTAGTTCATTTTTACACTTATCATTATCTTAACACATTGACATAAGCACAATGGAGTATTCTTCTCAATGGTTGAGAATGGTGGTAATGGGAGCGTTCATGATTGTGGTGGTGCAGAAGCACCTCTTTGTCGGTCTCTTAGAGACTACATTCGAGTTAGTAAAATTAGAGCCTAAGAACCATCCTGTCGATCTCCTAGAGATTGCATTTATAGTAATGGCCAAAAGGAGCCTTCTATACCAACTCCTAATTTGGGGTGGTGTAACCAATTTAACTTTGGTAAGGGACATAAGGGCACATTTTTCACCTCAATCCTACCAAGAACCCTTTGACTTTTATCATGAATCACCACCAATCTATCCTTACCATGAGCACATTGTGGATCCATATTTACCTAATGAGTCTCTTGGGGATGATCCCTAACTAGTATATCTAGAACGGACAAAAAGCATTTTATCCAAGGTACATGGTCCAATAACCTTATTATTCGATGCTTTAAATGTCCAAGAGACAATCACCAATCATGACATCCCAACCAAAAGCAAGTTCATCCCATCCATAACCTAGGAATGAGGACATTATAGAGCAAATCATGTTTTCTCAAGATTTGGAGTTTAGGAAAGAAAATCTTAAGTTAAGTGAGGAAGTTATTGAAGATGAAACTAGGGATGCGAACTCAAGGGAGAGGAGTTTATGATCGAGACCTCCGAGCAAAAAGAGAGTAAAGGGGAAGATAGTGAGAGAGACGAAGAGTCAAAGAAAGCCAAAAAAAGAGAAAGAACTTGGTGAGAATCCTCTAGAGAAACCCATTACCTTTAGTGAGGTTGTTCTTTGTTTCAATGTTGGGGATTCACATGGGAAGGAAGATATTAATGGTATAAAGGGATAAAGGGCATTCCTAACATTTCTATAGGTTATGACACTCATACTTTTACACCTCTAGCACATAGTCCTCATATCTCAGAACCTTTGGAGATGTATGCCCTAACATTAGAACCAAATATCCTTTATCTTGTCGAACAACTAGAGGAAGGAGAAGATAAAACAGTTCATGACTTCAGCTTACTTGGCACCTTTGTGCAAGATCATTTTACCCTTTCTACCCTAGTGTGCTTCAATGTTATATCATTGAGTTCAACAAAGATGTTGAAATTTTCTATTATTATGCTTGTTTGAACCCTTTGAAAGTTCCACAAGTGCACTTGTGGAATGATGGAAAATTTTCAATTAGGGGTATTGGGTGATCCTCTCTCCAATTTTGTGTAGGAGTAAGAGTAGTTTAGATAGTTTTTATTTTTATTAGTCTTGTTAGATAAGTTTTCATTTCTAGTTAGGGGCTGCGCTTAGGCGCTTTAACCTCTCCTCATTTGTCATTTTTTTCTCATTCCATGCTTTGCCTTCATACATTGAGGATAATGCATCATTTTAGTCTGGGGGAGGAGTAGTTATAGAGGCTTAACATTTATTTTTACTTTTGTTTTGTTCATTTTTGTGAAACGTTTTGACAATTTTGAACATTTGATGATGACTTGCACCAGTCAGATGTAGAGTTTAGATACCATTTTTACATGTATGTATTCCATCATTTGTATCTAAAGCTATACTGTTTATGGTGGATGTCATTTTTGAACTTCATTGTTTTATTTCTAGTGTTATACTTCGATCTCTCTATGGTTTATTAACTATTCTCAAGTATTAAATTGAATTATGATTGGTTGATTACTTAGGATCCTTGGTAGAAATTAAAGTAACTTGTGGTTCTGGCACTTTATTTTGCTATCTTTAACATATCTTTCTGTACTTTTCATGATTATCCCATATTACTTATGGTAGATGTGTTGATGCTTTAGAGGGGGATCATAGCATATTCACGAGATTCAATCTTTGATTTTTGAATGGTTAGAGTGTTGCATGACTTATATTCATAGTATGATGAGCATTTCACTCTTCGATTTTGATATTTTGTGGGATGTTATCTTTAGTACACATTAGTGAGGGGATTGGACTCATTGAGTACAAATCATGGATGTAGTTTCATTGTATTAGTTTGTGTCTTTATAGTCTTACTTGAGTGAAGATTTTAACCTTGTAAGTTTTAGAGCTTCATATCTTCTTTGAGGAGAGTTTATATTTACTCAATAAGATCTCTATTGATCCTTATCATTTTCAATGGCTTCATTGCATTTATTTTTGGCTTATATGCTTTATATTGCCTTTTATGATGACACTTACATTTATTTAAGATTTATTTCATGTATGCTTTGGATATGATTTTAGGCCATCTTTCTTCATTTTGAGCCATGGAGCTCTTGTTGTTTTCATTCCCTTTGTAACCGTTATTGATGTGTGATCATGCTTGAGAGGTGACAATTGATGAGATAATTTTTCTCTCTAATTGAAGAGGCGCAAACCTTTATTCTATTGAAACTCATGAAATAAATAAAGAGGAACTATGTTATGCATAAATATAAAATGGTGAAGGTATGCAAAAAGGGTAGTAAAGAGAAGTGAAAGAAAGAAAAGAGACAATGGGATTGAAAACAAATCAAAAGAAAGAAAAGAAATAAGTGAAAAAGGGTTAAAGCCTAAAAGAGGCAAGAAAATGTGCTAGAAAGTTAGAGTGGGGAAAGAAAGAGAAGAGTTGATTTATTGACATTATATGCCTTGATCACACATGTATCGTATTCTTATATCTTTTCTTTCCTTCCTATACCTTACCTTGAAACCCTATTGACATTCCTTTACAAAATCCTTTATGATCCAAAAGTATGCATATCATTTGAGATCTTGTTTGAATTTCATGAGCTCCTACTCGTCATCAAGATTAGTTGATAAGCATTCTTTTTATGAAGTCATGCCAAGATTGATACACTTTCATTATTGTAGTTTTTGATAGTTGGATTACTCTTTTGCATATTATTGCATTTACTCATTTTTAGAGTTTTCCATTGAAAGAAACCTTGTACTTAATTATTTTAGAGTGTATGTCTAGTGAAGATTTGGATCAAGACTCCAAGGGTATGCATGTGTGAATGGATACATTTGAGTTACATTGCATGATTATCACACATACACATGAATCTGATTTTTTGTGTCTTTATTGATATAATCTTGCTTACGTTGATATTATAGGTGAATTGTTGAGATTGCTTTGATCTATTTATCCATCATTGATATGTTGTTCTAAGTCTTTGATTGATGATCATGAGTTGATGCTTGTGAGTATTATTACTGTAAGTCTTCGCGAGAGACCACTCGTCCACTAAGGGTAACCTAAGAGTTTAAAGGCTTGATATATAGGTTAAATGTATCTGTGACTCCTAAGAAAGTGGAGATTATCTTGTGTATATACTTGCTTTAGTTGTAGATTTTGCTAGGTACTAGAAAAAAACTAAGTTCGGGATGTGATTACACTCCAAAAGTGCAATCTCGATTCCTTAATTAATGCGTTGCTAGCTCCAATTTAGGTATTAGATTAGTATTTTATCTTTAAATTGTCCTAAACATACATTTTTGATCTAATTGGAGGGAATAGAACTTAATTGTAGAAGAAAGGGCCACAAAGTGCATCATTGAGCGATCGTCTAACTCACAAAGCGCTAACTTCAGAGAGCTGATTTCACCGAGTAAATTAGGAGCTTTAGCCGAGTGCTCAGCCTAGCAATTGGTCACTTGGGCAAGAGCTTGCTCTCTTGGGCTAGCGCTCATCTAACGGATTCCTGTTTTTATCCAACATATAAAAGACTGCTTTAGGCATTTTTTAAGGCAATATTTTATTTTTGTACTTAGATATTTTAGATTTCTTTGTTTTTAGGAGTAGTATAGAGATAGAAAGTTTATTTTTCTTGCATTTTCCTTAGATTTCTTTTGTTTTTCTTGTAACCAAATACTAGTTTCTTCTCAATTTAATGCAAGATTTACATTTCTTTATGCTTTCTACCATGAATTCTAGTAGTTAATCTTCTACTTGGATACAATTATGAAGAAACACCAAGGATCTTTAAGAATTTTAATGGAAGTAACTAGATTTCAATGATTTATCTTATGATTTCTCTAATTCATGTTAATTAAGTTTAGATCTATAAGAAAACTTAGATTTATAATACAATTTGGTAATTCTTATGCATAATTCTTCAATTGGTACAGGGATTACACAAATTTAAGGTTTGTTTCTATAATTCTATCATTGGATAACAATTTTACTCTTAATTAAGTATGAATTCAAGGTTTTATGGTCTAAATTCTCCAAATCAAGGATCCACGGAGTAATTCTTAATTTGAGCTATCAAATCCTCCATTGAAACTCTTGTTGGACTTGTTTGATTGGATCAATTATATCAAAACCCGTTTTAATTGTCTCTAAATCTAGATTTCAATTACTTCCCTAGTTGTTAATTGTTTTCAATTGCTTTGCATTAATAGCTTAACAAATAATTCTCAAACATCTCAAGAATTTTGTTTACCTTTTGTTCAATTCCATTTCATTTGCAATTCAATTCAAGTTAGGTTAGTATTCTCTAAGTATTGGTAGTTTATATTTGGTTTGATTATCGAAAAAATCGACTTCGGTACTTATCAAATTTATACTTTAATCGCCACACCCGTTCTCTTATAGGAGCTTAACATACAACATCTTAAGGAGCAATTCACAAGATCAAAGCGTTGCATTGCTTAGATGAGGACAAAATATTCAAAGCTCCTAGACGACGTCTTATTAATGATGCAGTTAAATTACAATCCCTTTTTTTTTTTGCAAATCAAGTGTCCAGGCCAATTTGTGCACTTATCGACTATCTCGGGACCTGTGCAATTCCTCCGCCTCACACAAACTAGTAATTATCGGGTTAAATGTCAGGGGGGTGGTCCTACATAGTTAATAGCATCTAAGAAGTTTCGAACTTGAAATCTTAGAAGAAGCAAACCACAAAACACTCATCATGATGTTTGTCAATGCCATATTATTCTGCTAAAGTTTTTGCACAAATATTTTGAAAGAATATCATTTTTCTTAATATTTTTATGTTTCATTTTGACGCATGCTTAATGTCATTTCTTGGTTGGGCTATTTTTGTAATTTTAAATTGTCAAATTTACAGTTGGCCAACCAGGGACACGCTAGACATTTTGAATTGGGGTAATGCTATATAAATAAAAATTCTTACAAAATTTCTATAAAAAAATGATGTGTCTTAATAAAAATCTTTTACTTTAAAATAAAACACTCATCATAATGACTTTTAATTATAAAATTGCCACTACCACTGCCATATTATTTTGTATAAACTTTTTGTAAAATTAGTATTTTCCTTTTAAATTGTTAGGATGGGTAATTCTTTCAAATTTCACACTTATTTTTATTTGGACCAATGAACTAAACGAAAGATAAGACCCAACAATCCATTTTCGATCAGATGCTCTTGGTGCGTACCAAACGCAGCAGGATAAGAGGATTTGTATTTCACTCAATAGTCAATATCCATGAGTTATAGCCCCTTTATTCTATCCCCGAAACAAACAAATTACCAGGTTGTAGGAATCATAGTTCCCGAGCAACTAATTTAGCACGAGGAAGCGCGTTTTCAAAAAACATACGTGTGTATGGGATTCGTTTGAAAATTTTAAAAAAGATTTCAGAATTTTTGAAAAATAATTAGAATATAATTGGAATATTTTATGAAAATTCTTCAAAAATTAAGAGAAAATACTGTGAAAATTTAAAATATTAATTTTCATATATATTTATTTTAAGTTTCAATTAAGTATCTATGGATTTATTCATATAGATTTTTACTAAGTTTTTAAAAAAATTTTACTACGTTTGCTAAAGGTTTCTTTTAAATTCTGTGAAAACTTTTGAATAAAATTCGTGTTAAGTTTTCTAATCGTTTTCTTTACATTTTTTGTCTACTTTTCTTTTCTCTAACATTTCTTAGTTATGCTTCCTATTTTGGTAACTCTGATAGGAATACATTATGTGCAACATACATTGACCTTGTTCAAATCTATCTAGTCATTTTCATATTTGATAAGAAAATTATAAAAATAATTAAAAAAATAATAAAAAAATTAAAAAGTATGCTAAAGGTGGGGAAATCTATGACAGTGATTGATGGTCCCATTAGGTTCATAAATCATGGGTCAGGATTGAATTCTCTCCACTGTAAATAAATATCGGCAAAGATACCAAAGCCTTGCATTTCAATACCACAGTGTCGCTTATTAGAGTTGCTTTGCTGGAAATGGGTTCATATTCACCAACAAAGGCTCATGTGGTAATTGTTCCACACCACCCACTAGCCAAACTTCTACACTCAAGAGGTTTCCATGTCACCTTCGTCAACACTGAGTTTAACCATAGACGTTGGGTTAGATCCAACGGACAAGACTCAGTCAAGGGTTTGCCTGACTTCCGATTCGAGACCATCCCGGACGGCCTTCCACCGTCCGATCGCGACGCAACTCAAGATGTCCCCGCACTATGCGACTCAACCCGATAGACCTGTTTGGCTCCATTTATAGCTCTATTACATAAGCTAAATTCGACTCCGAAAGGGCCTCCTGTTACATGCATAGTTTCAGATGGAGTCATGAGCTTTGGCGTAGAAGCTGCCAAGCAATTAGGCATTCCAGAGGCTCAATTCTGGACCGCATCGGCTTGTTCTTTCATGGCGTACCTCCATTGTCGTGAACTCATCAAAAGAGGCATTGTTCCATTCAAAGGTACATATTTTTTGTGTTTGCTGTGATTTAATTATCATCTGACTTTCTTATGTCATAGTGTACGTAGCATGGTTCTTTCTTTCTCTCTTTGATTCTTGTAGATGTTTTTTAGGCTATGTTTGATACTTGAGGAAAGAAAAGAGGAGATGGGAGAATTTTCTTTCTATGTTTGGTTTTTAATTTACAAGGGAAAAGAAGAGAAAGCGAAGAGAAAGTTTTTTCTTCTCACTTTCTTTTCATTTTCCTTTCTTTTTCTTTTTTAATAGATACATTATTAATTTTCTTTCTCTTTTCTTTTAATTTTAAACAAGAGAAAGTTGTTTTTTTTCTTTTTACTTTTCTCTCATTTTCTTTGCATATCAAACAAAAAAAAGAAAATTACTTTCTCTTTATTTTCTCTCTTCTTTTTTCTTCTTCTTTCACAAGTATCAAATGGACTTTTAAGAATAGAAAATGCTATTTCTCTAAAAACAAAATTGTACAAAAAGATCAACCAGAAGGATTTGCAAATTACATTTCTATACCCAAGAGTCAAATTAATGATTAGTACTTTGTTTTAAAATGAAAAAGACTCTTATTCAGCTATATTATTCTGTATAAATTTTTTTTATTGTATGACATTACCTTTTTATGAACTCGTTATTGGTTATCAAGAAACCGACAACAAAATTTAAAATTTGTCGGATTTGGATACTCTCCATTCCATGGTTGAAATGGAGATCTCTATTATATCAATCAATAGATTAAATGAAGTTTTATCAGATATCTTACCAAATTATATCGTTTTATATTCAATTTTATTTTCTTATATATAATTACAAAATTATTTTCAAAAAGTTTTAAGTCAACTAATCTGAACTTTCAATTTTTACTTTAGTTGATATGTCAACACATCAACCAATAAAGCGATCTCCATTTCAACTATAAAATAGAGAGGATCTTATCCCGAGTTTGCCGGCAACCAATTTTACTCCATAACCAGAAAAACAAGAAGTTAAAGCTACACAAGGAACTCCAAAAACCAAAGCCACCCCACTAGTATTAAAATGGAGAAAAATGATATTTTTTCAAAAATTTGTATAGAAAATCTTATGAGAATGATATGGCACGTTTATATTTAACAACTACTATAACGAGTGTTTTATTTTTAAGTGAATGACTCTCATTCAATTACGTCACTTTGGTGATAAATTCTATATAAATTTTCTTTTTGTTTAGCATTACCCAAAAATAGAAACATATTACATACAGATGAAATAGACATTAGGTCCTCTTTTTTTCTTTTCTTTTTTTGTTGGTACATAGGTCTTTTTTTTTTTTTTTTTTGGGTTGGTACATAGGTCTTACTTTCTATTTGATCTAAAATGTTCCTGTCTCAATCCTACTTATTTGTATCGGTGATCTATTCAACTAACAACCTTAAGATTTTATTAAATTATTTTTCCTACAATGGTTCTTTCTTTCTTTTTTTTTTTTCTTTTATTTTGGTGCGTAAAAATAACTATGCAGATAGTACTGCTCTACACATTTCAAATCTTCTTGGCAATTACTTTGCAATTGCCATCCTCCAGTTGACAGGGCCTCTTGTCTTGAATTTGAATGCAATTTGTTAATCATAATTATAGACAAGCTTTCAATCTCCACATGTCATCAATTTGATGCATCATTCCAAATAAACATGAATGTGCAACAAATAATTACTACACTTTATTTATATAAGGTTATGCTATAATCACCGATTTCGTTTATCGGAGTATCATTATAGATAGACACAAGGTGATGTGGTCTACATTATCTAAACACAAGTAAATGACTCTCATATGTATTGAATAATATAGACCCTATCACCTTGTATCTATCCATAATGATAATTCGGTAAACAAAACCGGTGGTTCTAGCATTTTGTTTTATATAATTACTAAATAATTTATGAAGTGTAACAAGGCCTCACCTTAGAAGTTGTCAAACATATAATTTCTTTTTTCAGTTCTTCCAAGAATATTCAAAATATCTCAAGCAAACAATAATATGCCTTTAAATAATAAAAAAAGAAAGGAAAAAAGTAGCATGCCTTCCTTTTACTCCAAAGCAAAATAATCTTTGTTGTTTTGATTTGAGTATATTATTCTCCTTAGTAGTAGTTTTCTTTATTATCTATTTGTTTATTGTATTTATTTTGCGCACATATCTTCTCTATATGTGTGTGTGTGAAGAGAAAGCTTAATATTTTTATAATTTTTTAAAATTTATTATACTTAGCACTCTTATATTTTATACTAAATTATATTTTGATCCTTCAATTTTCAATTGTCAACCCCTATACATATGACCAGGTTGCAATGTGGATCCCATGCTTGTGGTCAAGTTGTAATATGCATCTTCCGTCAATTATCATTTGTTCAGTTGATGAAAAATGCTCATGTAATAGTTAAGTTTTTTTTTTTAAAACAAAATCGAACTAGTAAAAAAACAGTTATTACATACAAAATGTTTACACTTTATATTGAATCTCAATTTGGTCCCATATAGGCTTTTTTTTTTTTTTTTGAATATAGTGACAAAAGATCCACATTGCAAGTTAAATGATAGATCAAAGTGGGATTGAGTTTAAAATATAAGGATATAAAGTGTAATTAATTATTTTCCTTTTCAGACAAGATTTGGAGCCTTTTGAATGATTTTTTTTTTTTTAAAAAAAAAGGGAATCCTACATCAGGATGTTAGGGAATATGTGGGCAAGTATTTAACCATTTTGGTATGCCCATAAAGGTTGAATCCTTTTGTGAATTATACCTAAATTGCTTTAAAAAAAAAAAAACTAGTGCTAATGTCCGGGTGTGGAGCAAGGCCTTTACCAGCTCAATCCAAATATCTGTGGCAGTCTGTAAGGCAGTTGGGGCTTAACTACTTAGGACTGAGGATTGAGTTTGCATATTGGGCTGACATACCACATTTGAATGTTAAGATGTGTGTGCCTGAGTATTTAACGGTACTAGTATGTCTAAGGATGACAATGGGCCGGTTTAGGTCGGGGGACTCCTACCCCATATCTGTCTCACTTAACCCTTTCCAAACTCGCCCCACTCGGCTTCTTTTATCTTATTGTTTTTTTTTTTCAAAGATATTATGGACAAAGTAATGGACAAAATCACACAAAATAAGAAAAAAATCACAATAATCATATTTTAATAAAATATTTACATATAAAAATAAATATTTACTTATGAACGAGGTGGTTTCTGGTTAGGATAGGTTTTTGCACCTTCTTTCCAAATCGGCCTCACCCTGATTAGTATCACTCTATACCAATACAAGTAGGAGCAGAGCGGGGACCCTGATATATTGAGTTATTTTGCCATTTCTAGATATTCCAATAAAGATTGGATCTGTTTATGAAAAAAAAGAAATGATTCAAAAATTGAACTTCAGGTACTTTTGTATTTGTTTCTCTTTTCAGAATGCTACACAAGATGTAACTTCGAAAAAAAAGGGGATCAATTCCTAATAAATAAAAAATTTCAAATTTCATGCACTCTTCAGATGAGAACTTCATGACTGATGGTACTCTTGAGACTCCTATTGATTAGGTACCGAGCATGACAAATGTACGGCTAAAGGACCTCCCAAGCTTTTTCAGAATCGCTGATTCCAATGATATCATGTTCGACTATTTGGGAGAAGAAGCATAAAATTGCTTAAATGCTCCGGCAATCATCTTCAACACTTTTGATACATTTGAACATGAAGCGTTAGAGGCAATTGTGTCCAAGTTCCCTCGCATTTATACTATAGGACCACTTCATTTGCTATGTGTTATGGGTCGACATTTTGTGAGCTTGACAGTCACAAATAAGGCTCGTGTGGCGCTTGCTAAGTCTGTCTAACAAGCCAGCCAAACCCGGATCATCTCATTTGGAAGCTAGAATTGAGCATTTCATCAAGCAACCTCTCTCGAGGATGGGTGGAAGTAATAAAACATATTTCATTTACAAATGCATCATTACATAGCTCATTATATATACAAGACATGCCTCAAAGCTATACAAGAAGTAGTGGGGTGGAAGGTGGTAGGAGCATACCCTCCCTTTATAATAGCATTCTAAGCCATTTATAAACTTTTAAGGAGAAATGTATTGTATGCCCGAGGAGTCATAATGGCCTTTTATAAATTCTACAAAACTCAATAAATAGAACCCTTCAAAAATGGTAAACTAGGTCCTAAAAGAGTTCTATAGAATAAAAAAACCTAGCTTAATTTGTCTTTTGGAGCTAGGAGAAATGCGACGCCAAAGTTTGACAAAAAGGTGAAGTGTGTGTAAATCTTAGCATTGGTCTTTCTCATAGCTCGGAGGGAATTACATCAAGGGATTGCTAGGCTAAATAGTCCTAACTATACACAATGTTTTGAACCCCGGTTGTGCGGCAAATTATGCATGAATCATCTGATTGACACAGGGTCTTTGCAGCTGCCTGCTGCTGCGTGTTGTTGCTGCCATCACTGCCTGTTGGTTGGCTATTGCCACCATTTTAGGCTACCTTGGTCGCTGCTTGGCTGCTTCCTCGGCTCCCTCTTAGGTGCTTTCTTGGGCCATTATTAGTACACCTTGGTGTTGTCTTAGCCATTGTTTAGGCATTGTTTAGGCAATACTTGAAGAAGGTTTGGGCAACCCTTAGGCACAAGTGTAGCACACATTTGAGCTATCATGGGGCGCAAAGAAGCAAACCATGACACTCTCCCCCATTGGAATTTGTCACGATCCTTAATGACTCAAGAATTTGATGATTTGAATTTGAAATTGATGTTGTGTTGCCTCTTGGACTATCTCAGAACTCGATGAGCTGCTTCTCTAGCTCTTGCCTCTTGAAGATATTCGGCTGAAGTGGGGTGCACGACTTAGCCACTGCCAACACAAGCTCATAATCAAAGTCCACTCCTCTTGGTGAAGTGGTTGGATTGGCCTTCCTTAGCCGGGCGCCTTAGAAGTCCATCTCTAAGTCACCTCCTCGCCTTGGCCAAGCGCTATAGAAGTCTGTCTCGAGGTCACCACCACGAATGCTTGATTGTTTTGGCCACCTTGGCCGGGCACCTTAGAAGTCCGTCTCTAGGTCGCCACCACGAAAGCTTGATTGATTTGGCTACCTTAGCCGGGCACCTTAGATGTCTGTCTCAAGGTCGCCACCACAAATGCTTCTTTGATTTGGCCACCTTGGCCAGGCGTCATGGAAGTTCATCTCTAAGTCGCCACCTTAACTTCTGGATTGATTTGGCCACCTTGGCTGGGCATCTTGAAAGTCTGTCTCCAAGTTGCCTTCTTGACTGTTGGAGCCCCTACCCCTTCTTGCAAATACTTTTCCACAAAGGAAGTCTCTGGCCCTCATGGGCTAACTCTTTGTTGCCATCTCGGCTAGGTCTCAAAAGTCCTTATTTAAGACCCTTGAATCGAGTTGGACTCACTGCCTCCTCCTTGCCCCTTCATGGGCTAAGTGTTAGTTGCCCCCTCGGCTTGGCCTTGAAAGTCCGTCTCCAAGACCCTTTGATGGATTTGGGAACTGCTCCCTCCTCCGAAGCTTCACAATGTTTGCTTGAAATCTCCACCCCTCCTAGGTGGGAGTAGTTAATAGGCACCTTGAGAACTCATTGTCCCGACCATCATCTTATAGACTCTTCACACTTGGCCTCCAACTATCTCGTGGTTAAGAATAAACTTTCAACCTTATTGGTGGGCATGGCGCGAATAATGTGCAACTTGTGCTGTCCATTACACAATAAGTGGAATGGCAACATGGCAATCACCAATCCAAGGCAATCATGGTCTTCCTTTTGAAGTCCAACCCAAGGATAGTTGCAACTAGTCCATGGGCACTGCTGAATATGCTCTCTCATGAGCAATATTTGATATTGGGATTGACTTGAACACACCACCGATATCCCCACGTTGAACCGGCTAAAGCAATCTCTTCTAAGGCTTCTCGGTCCCATCAATACTGCCTTAACTTGGTGTTAATGCCCTTGTCACTTTAGACTTGGAGTCCAACACTGCTCCCTTATGTATAGGCTGGAACACCCCCCTTTTTGCCACTCTTGGCGTTGTGAGTTTGATGAATCCAACCTATCAACAACAAGCAAATATACACCAAGAGTTCTCAAAGCTGTTTTGGGCACCACCGCCCTAATGGTAGTAAAGTGACATCTCGTAAGATGTGGCTCGCAAGCCAATCATACCCTTGATGGCCCTTTACTCCATTGCCATACTTTGATTGCTTCAAGATACTCCATCAATGACAATGCACCCCGAACTCAAACGAGGTGGAACATTAAGTCCACACGAGCTTTGCACGGCCTTGCGGTAACTTTAAAGTCAAATCCCTTCATTGGCATTCTTGCCTAAGTTGGAGTAAGGAAACATCTAACTAGGTATGGCTCACCGGCCAACCGTTACTTTTTACGGTCCTTGACTCCGTTTAAATATTCCACACTTGTACACCATGCGGTCCGTTGCATGGGTGACAAGAAATGGAACCCCTATGCTTGCCCTCTCTTGATGGAAGTCCTTCCCGTGCCTTTAAAGTTGTTCTAACCATCTACCTTGAAAGATAACCCGACATTGGCTCCCCCACTCTTGAGCTTGCTAGCAGTTGTGGCTCCCCCATTCTTGAGTTTGCCGTGCACTTGAGAAGATTCTTGATGTGGCTCCCCCACTTTTGGGTTCGCTATATACTCGAGACTTGTCATTTCCCACACCATTGTTGGTTCGCACTTCCCAGACTATTGTGGCTCAAAGACACAACCTTCAAGGCATTCCATTGCATTTTTGGGCACCCACGTCTTAGTTGTAGGCTCTTCTAGGAAGTAGAACAACTAGTCCCTCATGGACATGTCTCCTGTGTCAAGCATTGGGTAAAGAACTTGTTTGACAACATCACTCGATTGGCATCGATGTGCACTAAGCTTCATTAGGCCTGCTGGCCCCTTTACTTGCTGTTTTGGGAAAGGATAACCACTTGAATTCCACTTAAACTCCTCCCATCTTAGCCTTGCTGCATAGGCCCAACCGTTGTTCCTTGTGCGTTGTCCTCCATCTCCGTGGCTCTCTTGGACAAACACATAGTAGATTTGGATGCCTTCTCATCCTCTTTGGCATCCTTTGTACCTCTGTCGATACATTAGTACAAAAACTTTACACTTGCATGTGGCGTGTCTCCCACTGATGCTTTGGTCTCACTTTGCTTCGTTAGCACACGTAAGCACGTGGCTTGGCCTTTACACTTCTTCAACTTGTGCTTGGCCCACTATTACTCCGTTGCCCCCTTTACCACTCGCTATCTAGGGGAGTGTCAATGTTATGACACAACCGTTGGAGCCTCCCAAGTCTTGCTCGTCTTCTTGGGCTTGTCCACTACTCTTCTTGATGGGTACCGTCTTGTTATATAGCCACCACGGCATTCCATTTACCGAACCCACCGGCATGCACTCTCCGTGCTTGAGTCACCATCCTTTGGTCTTCTATTGCTTTCTTTTATTTTTGTAGTTGGACGGCACCAACTACATTCTCATGGTCCGTTGTGGGGCATAGGGCCAACCACTATCTAATACCAATTGTCATGGGCCAACATTTTGTGAGCTTGGCAGTCACAAATGAGACTCGTGCGGCGCTTGTCAAGTCCGTCTGTCAAGCTAGCCAAATCCGGATCATCTGATTTAGAAGCTAGAATCGAACATTTATAGCCAATCGTCAAGCAACCTCCCTCGAGAATGAGTAGAAGTAATAAAATATATTTCATTGATAAAAGCATCATTACATAGCTCATTATATGTACAAGACATGCCTCAAAGCGATATAAGAAGTAGTGGAGTAGAGGGTGGTAGGAGCATACCCCCTCTTTATAATAGCATTCTAAGCCATTTATGAACTTCTAAGGAGAAACATAGTGTATGCTCGAGAAGTCATAATGGCCTCTTATAAATTCTACAAAACTCAATAAATAGAACCTTTCAAAAATGGTAAACTAGGTCCTGAGAGAGTTCTATAGAAAAAATAAAAAAACCTAGCTTAATTTGCCTTTCGGAGTTAGGAGAAATGCTATGCCAAAGTTTGACAAAAAGGTGAAGTGTGTGTGAATCTTAGCATTGGTCTTTCTCATAGCTCGGAGGAAATTACATCAAGAACTTGCTAGGCTAAAATGTCCTAACTATATATAATGTTTTGGACTCTGGTTGTGTGGCAAATTATGCACGAATCATCCGATTGACACGAGGTCTTTGCGGTTGCCTGCTGCCGCATGTTGCTGCTGCCACCACTGCCTATAGGCTGGCTACTACCACCATTTTGGGCTACCTTGGTCGCTGCTTGGCTGCTTCCTCGGCTCCCTCTTGGGTGCTTTCTTGGGCCATTCTTGGTACACATTAGTGTTGTCTTAGCAATTTTTTAGACATTATTTGAGCAATACTTTGACAAGGTTTGAGCAACCCTTAGGCACAAGTTTGACACACATTTGAGCTATCATAGGACGCAAAGAAGCAAACCATAACACTATGCAGGCATGTGACCGATGGACAGGTCAATTCATTTAATCCAAGTTTATGGAAAGAGGACACAAAATGCCTTGAATGGCTAGACCAAAAAGGGCCTGGCTCAGTTGTGTATGTGAATTATGGAAGTATAGCAGTAATGACGGAGAAACACTTGACAGAATTTGCATGGGGGATTGCAAATAGCAAGCCCCATTTTATGGATTGTTAGACCTGATGTTGTGATGGGTGATTCAGCAATATTGCCTGAAGAATTTTTGGAGGAGACCAAAGATAGGGGATTGCTAGTGAGTTGGTGCAATCAACCCCAAGTGCTCGCACACCCGTCTGTTGGTGCAATTTTGACGCATTGTGGATGGAATTCTGTCATTGAAAGTGTTTGCGAAGGTGTTCCTGTTCTCTGTTGGCCTTTCTTTGCAGACCAACAAACGAATTGCCGATATGCATGCACTCATTGAGGAGGCTACAGATGTTCGGGGATCATCATACAATAATTTTGATAGATTCATTAAGGAATCTCTTCATTTTAAAGAGTAAGAAACTAGCTAGTATTACTTCTGCAAATAAGGGTGTGATTCGTAGTATTCATTGTGATTAAATTCATCCACCTAGTAGCACTTGGGGGGTTTGTGCATGTTTAATTTGTATTGTAGCTGTTAGGGGCTTGTATGATGGCTTTAGATGTGTTGCATTGTAATGCCTTGGCAGTATCTATGTCATTATTGAATGGTATCAAAATTGGAATTCGAAACTTGTGAATCACTTTTAAAGAAAATTACTAAAGTTACAATATTTGAAAAAGAACGTGGCCAAAACATAGTTTGGTTTATTATTTTTTTAAATTGGTTTCAAAAAATTGCGTTGAGGTGAACTAGTTTTCAAGAAACATTGAATGGTGTTTTCTATTTGTTAATTTTTTATTTTCAAATTAGAAACACTATGTTAAATGTTTATGTAAAAAAAATTGTATAAGAAAATTGGTTTATCTGCTGAGTTCATACCCACCAACCCAATAAAGCTTCCACCACCAATCACAACCCATCAAGATTGAAGTTTGAAGGAAGAGAAGTTAAGGAAGTTTGTTGCCACCAACCGTGGATGTTCCCTCTAATTTGTCAAGAAAGAGCAGCTCCTTCCTCCCCTATAGATAGATGGTTGAGGTGAGAGAGACATGTATGCCAGCTCAAGCAAGAACAAAAGAGAGTAAGAGAGGTTTTTTGTGAGAGTTGTAGTAGAGAGAAAGAGAGCCGATCTCTTCCTCCTCCTCTGTTTTTTTTCTTTCTCTATATCTAGTGAAATTCTTCTCTAATTTATTAGTGTGTAAACGTGTGTTAATTTATGGTCCAACGTTATCAAACCTATGTTAACATGCCCCTGAATTTCTTTTCTTACCATTTTGCACTTCTAATTCCTAGTCGACTCCTTCCTCCAGACAAGAAGCAAAGATAAGAAGTTTCTGGTTGCAACAAATCTTGGCCCATTTTAAATATTGACCGTTAATTATAGGCATGACCCACTATGGCGGCACTACTTATCGAACCAGAGATGAACACGTTGTTTTATTATGTGGTTGTCATTCGTTCTCGATTTTTAGTTTCATTTTCAGAAATTACCGAGATTGTATTTGGTAAATTGTTTTTAAAATTTATTTCTGCAAAATCTTTGAAAGAAAAACCACAATTTTTATAAATAAAAAGTTGATTTTTGAACTTTTGAAACTATTTTTATAGAAAAATAAAACTGATGTAAAAATGTTTTTTTTTTCAAATTTTTTATTATTTTTGCTTCCAGAAACATGAAAATGCAAAATTTGAAAACAGTACCAAATGAAACAAAGTGTCATAAGTAAAATAAGAGGCAAAAATAATACTTTCACTTTGTGGTCACCCAGTGGCTACGAGTCGCATAATTCCAAGAGCAATGTATACTTTTCCTTAAACAAAAAACAAAAACAAAAACAAAATGGTAAGATAATTTGTCTCCTTGCTCCCTCTTCTACCTTTACCAAAAATCTACGCAAGTATTAATGTTCTCCAAATCTCTACCAGACTGTTTGCTTTCGAACTGAGAATCTTTAAGGTACAATTAGAGGGTGATTTTATTTTTATTGTGTCAACAACTCGAGATGATTCGGTTGTGCTATTTTTTTTTGGACACATTAGTTATGCGGTTGGAAAATTGTTCAGGTTATTATGAGAATTCAAAGTGTCTCATATTTTGCAAAAAAAGAATGTGATAGTTCATTGTTTGGTCAAAATGACTTTAGAATTTAAAGGTCAGAGAGTGTGAATGGAGGATGTTCCCCCCTCTTTAATTTAGTTGATTCCTGTTGAAGCTCTTGGTGATGCATGCTTGTCTTTTGGCCTGCCCAAAAAACAAAAAAAAAAGAAAATTTTAAACCAGGTTTCAAGAAATTTATCAAGATTTTTCAAAATTCAAGAAATTTTACTAAGGTTGCTAAAAATTTAAAAAAAATTATTTTATTCCTCCCTTAATATAAATTTTAAATCGTGAATGACCTAATTTTGACTCAAGGTCACACCCGTGGCCGAAATACGAACAAAAAAGAAAAGAGAAAAAGTCTGGCATTGTTCTATCATTGAAGCACCTACTATCTGGTAGACTTTTCCTAATTCTCTCTCCTACAAATATCACATTAGAGATATGGAAGGTCGGACAGGCCTTGAATTTTCATTTCCAGTTGCTTTGCTAGAGAAATGGCAGGTTCAGTAGAAACAACAAAGCCTCATGTAGTGTGTGTTCCATTCCCAGCACAAGGCCATGTTGCACCTATGATGCAACTGGCCAAGCTTCTATATTCAAGAGGCTTCCATGTGACCTTTGTCAACTCTGAGTTTAACCATAGACGATTGGTTAGGTCCAGAGGGCCAGACTCAGTCAAGGGTTTGCCTGACTTCCGATTCGAGACTATCCCGGACGGACTTCCGCCGTCCGATCGGGACGCAACCCAAGATGTCCCGCCTCTGTGCGACTCAACCCGAAAGAACTGTTTGGCTCCATTTATAGCTCTACTACACAGGCTAGGCTCGACGTGCGAAGTGCCTCCGGTCACGTGCATAGTTTCAGATGGAATCATGAGCTTTGCCATAGAAGCCGCCAAACAACTTCACATTCCAGAGGTTCAGTTATGGACTGCTTCGGCTTGTTCTTTCATGGCGTACCTCCATTACCGTGAACTCATCAAAAGAGACATTTTTCCATTCAAAGGTACTTTTCAGTTCTTGGAAAGGTGTCAATTACTTGTTTAGTTATTGAGAAAATCGGGTGAAAGGGATTAACTTTTGAGTTTTTTCAAAAGCCATTTATAGCTGCTATTCATCCAAAATATTTGTACATAAAATTTAACAAGAATAATGTGACAGTGTTATTTTTTTAATTAAGAGTCATTATAAAGGGTGTTTTATTATAAGTGAATAATTCTCATTTAACTATATTATTCTAGTAATAAATTATATATAAATTTTTTTTTTATAATATTACCCTTCATGGTGATTTTTTGAGCATGCAATACTCCTACATCTTTGTTCTTCTTTTCGATATGCTGGACAATTGGGTAACTCCTTCGCTCCTTCCCCCACAACCCAATAAGCAAAATTTTCCTATTAATTGTATTTATCACCATATCACATTTGATAGAAGAAGGGAGATCCTAAGCCATATAAAGGGTAGGTAGTACTAGTTAACAACTTGAGTTTTTGGATTTGAATGGTAAGCGCCTGTCCCATGACAAGTGGTAGCAGAGTAACCTAACTCTTAATTCGATTTTACATCAAATATTTAGGTGGAGTAGATAGGGTGGTCCGACCTGCGACAAAGGCATCACGAATTTAGATGGAGGAGTATGTCATGATCCCATATCGGATATGAAAAAGAGAGATCTTGAGTCATATAAGGAGAGTAGACAGCACCACCTAACAACTTGAATTTTTGAGTTGGATGGCAAACACCTAGCCCGTGACATATTTGTTTCTATTCTATCACTTCAATATTTTACATTTACAATATATTTACTTATTTTTCATACCTAACTTCTATATTTCTTTATACAATATATGGAGTTCCTCCTATGATATGATGACTAAATATTTTTTTATTTATTTCTTGGTATATAGAAGCGTCAAAATCATAAGGGCGGAGAGGGTGAGTAAAACCTATCCCTAACAGCAAGTTAATCTCAATGCCGATGCTTTTCTTTATTTATTTACTATTTTTTTTGTTATTTGTTTCTTAATTTAGCCTAGTCGCACGTTTCTCCACAAGAAGTTCTTTGCTTTTCCCTTTGATTACAAACACAAAATAACATACAAGTCTTCTGTCATACATAGAAAACTAGTAGTAGCCAAAGGTTGTTTTGGTGCAAGTATATATTAAACAAAAAAAAAAAGGGTGACAAATTACACCAACCTCTACGTTTGGTTTAAATACAAAGAGCTACTATTGATTTTCAAAAGCTATAAACACTCCTTGTAAGATTAATCAGGCAACAAAGGTTGACAGTGAACGTTAAGTTACTTCATTACACTTAGATTTTGTTCTAAATTGTTGGGTCAAATTCAACCAAAAGAAAAATTATTCTCTCTCTCTCTCTCTCTGTGGTGTAGTGGCCTGAGAGGGAGTGGATAATTGGCTGCCAGTGAAGGTGGGGGTTGGGGTGGTTGCCAGTGAAGGTGGGGGGACGAGAATGGCTCTAGGAAGGAGGTTGGAGAGGAAAAAAGTGGCTGGGGCGCCAAGGATGTGGAGGTGGGGGAGGAGTTGGTGGCTGAAAAGAGGGTGAGGGCACTGGTTTGGTTGAAAGAGAGAAGAGGAAGATTTTAACTTTTTTTTTTTTTTTTTTTTCAGTAATGCTTCGTAAAGGTACAATTTCAAGCGATAACATTATTAACACACTAAGAAGACAAACTTTGTGAAGTGTGAAAATCAATGGTAGCTTTCTATTTTAAGACCAAAGTCAAGGAACGTTGGTATAATGTGTCCAGAAAAACGTAGTCCCATGAAAATAGTAAGGTCTTTTCGGTGCCTACTCTACATAATGAAAGGACCATCAAGAATTTTTAAGTATATCTCTGTGATTTTCCAAATTTTTTTGGCGAGTCACCGCCTCCATTGGTCCTTGGTGTCCGTAGACCGTAGTTGGTATTATGAAGTGCTACTATTTAAATTTTTTCTTTCCCTTTTCCTTTTTATAGTTAATAGGATTCAAATCGTGACATTTACCACCATTGGGTTTAAAACACCAGATAAATTCTGGTTTTTTTTTAAACTCATCCAAGTATCAGATGTACTTTAGAGTTCTATATCATGCAAATTTTAGTGAATTTAATTTTGATTGATTGACGGCATAGTTTTTTTTTTCCTACAAAAGTAGGCATTGAAATATAACACGTCGTGAGTACTACTTTTCATAACTTACCATTTCATATTTTGGTGGGTTAACCTATGTAAAATGTTTTCACGGGTATAACTTTTATTATGATCTTTATTTTATATATCTGTACAGGTAATTTTATATTGAAATGCTTAAATTTTGGTGACAATAATTACAATTACCTTGCTACAAAAAATTTGTTCCACACTTTCATCCTAAATTCCAATCTTTAAAACACAAAGTTGAGTTGAGGGGTGACATTCAAAGCTTTTATCATATAAATCCTATTTTGGATTTTAAGTTCTTCCAATTGCAGCAAATATTTGAAAATTTCATGAGCAAACCATCAACATACCTTGTTCTTCAAAGCAAAATGATCCCTGTGGTCCAAGAAAAATTATTTAGGGCTCCAGAGGCATCACGTCATCATTTTTACTCCTCTCACGTGAGAGTGAGGTTCCCCTTATTAGATAAGAAAAAATACCCCACCTAACAGGTAAGGAACCCAACTCCATATGAGAGTAGAAGCATAGACAGATAGTGCTCTAAGAGCACTGAATAATTTCCCGTGGTCCGACCTCAGTCTATTATTTCCAGTATTCTCAGTACATATGTTCTCAAGGAAACAAAGACAAGAGGGGTAGTCTTTTAAATGTTTTGATATTGATCTTTATAATTAATTGATACTATCATTTTTCTACAAACTGCCATTATCATATATTCACTACAATTAGGATTTGGAGTGAAAAAATATGTTTGCCTTTCAGATTTTATTTGCAAAATAAATTATCCTTTTACTTCCTTTTTTTATTATTATTTATTTCTCCCTAATTTCTTCAAAGTACGAAATGATCAGTGCTCAGGCACAAGGTGCGGTCTACACGAGTTTGGTAAGTAATTGTGTTAATGATAGCTGGTACGCATTGTTAGAATAGGTCAATAACTTGATCATTCTCAATTTATGACATCGAGACTTGACTAAGACCATAATTTCAATTTTCATGCATCTTTCAGATGAGAACTTTATGAGCGATGGTACTCTTGATACTCCTGTTGATTGGATACCCGGCATGACAAATATACGGTTGAAAGATCTCCCAAGCTTTTTAAGAACCGTTGACCCCAACGATATCATGTTCGAATTCCAGGGAGAGGAAGCACAGAATTGTTTAAAAGCTCCGGCAATCATATTCAACACTTTTGATTCGTTTGAACATGAAGTGTTAGAGGCAATTGCGTCCAAGTTCCCTCGCATTTATACTGCAGGACCGCTTCCCTTGCTATGCAGGCATGTGACTAATAACCAGGTCAATTCACTTAATGCAAGTTTATGGAAGGAGGACTTGAAATGCCTTCAATGGCTAGACCAAAAAGGGCCTAACTCAGTTGTGTATGTGAATTATGGAAGTATAACAGTAATGACAGATGAACACTTGAGAGAATTCGCATGGGGGCTTGCTAATAGCAAGCACCCATTTCTATGGATTGTTAGGCCTGATGTTGTGATGGGTGATTCAGCAATATTGCCTGAAGAATTTTTGGAGGAGACTAAAGATAGGGGATTGCTAGCGAGTTGGTGTAATCAAGCCCAAGTGCTCGCACACCCATCTGTTGGCGCATTTTTGACGCATTGTGGGTGGAATTCTATGATTGAAAGTGTTTGTGGAGGTGTGCCTGTAATCTGCTGGCCTTTCTTTGCAGACCAACAAACGAATTGTCGATATGCATGCACTCATTGGGGGATGGGACTGGAGGTTGATAATGATGTGAAGCGGGGCGAAGTTGAAGCTCTTGTTAAGGAAATGATGGAAGGGGATAAAGGGAAGCAAATGAGGATCAAAGCTAAGGAATGGAAGAAGAAAGCTAAGGAAGCTACTGATGTTGGGGGTTCATCTTATAATTGTTTTAATAGATTCATTGAGGAAGCTCTTCATTATAAGGAGTAAGAAACTAGTATTATTATGTGGAAAATCACGTTCAGTAAAAAGTCGTATGTACGTCTTGAGAGAGATCTTTCATTTCTTTTGAGATCCACCCTTCTGCAAATAAGGATGTGGTTCATAATAGTCCTTGTGATGAAATATCATCCACCTAGTAACACTCGGGGGCTACCTTAGGTAACTAGGAGTCCAAAATCTCAGTGATGGAAAAGCTGGGGAGGGCCTTGGGTTTGTGCATGTTTTATTTGAATTGTAGCTGTTGAGGGTTTGCATAATGGCTTAAGATGTGTTGCATTGTAATGCCTTGACAATATCTATGTCATGATTGAGGGGTATCAAAGTTGAAATTCGAAACTTGTGAATCACTTTTAAAGAAAATTACCAAATTTACAATATTTGAAAACAAATAGAGAACGTGGCTAAAGCTTAGTTTGTTTCATTATTTTTTTAAATTGTTTTCAAAAAATTGAGTTAAGTGAAACTAGTTTGCAAGCAACATTAGAATGGTGTTTTCTATTTTCTATTTTATTTTCAAATTCGAAAACAGTATGTTAAAACTTTTTAAAAGGAAAATCTGTATAGGAAAATTGGTTTATCAAAACTATGCCAAACATGCCCTCAATTTCTTTTGTTTACCATTTTCCACTTCTAATACCTAGTCCACTCTGTCCTCCAGACGTGAAGCAAAGATAAGAAGTTTCATTTTCACAAATTGCCGAGATTGTATATGGTAAGTGGTTTTTAAAATTTATTTCTGAGAAATCTTTCAAAACACATAACAATTTTAATACATAAAATTTGTTTTTGAACTTTTGAAAACTATTTTTAAAATGACAAGAAAAATAACATAAAATTAATTTTTTTATTATTATTTATGTTTTCAAAACACTTAAAAATAAAAAAATGAAAATTCAAAATTTGAAAACTGTACCAAATGAACAGAAGTGTCATAAGAAACATAAGAGGCAAAATAATACTTCACGTTGTGGTCACCCAGTGGCTCTGCGTCCCTTAATTCCGCGAGCATGATATAGACTTTTCCTTAAATGGAAGGTAACAAATCTACTGGTTTTCATGTGCTCCATGACTCAGGCAGCGAGCAATTTATCATTTTTGAATATTGTAGTCCTAGTATGAATGACTTGTGTTTGACTTTACTATAGAGAGGATTAGTTAAGGTGCGCGTAAATTGGTCCGGACACCCATTATCACAATTTACAATACAAACAACAACAAAAAAACAAGTGTAGCATTGTTCTATCATTGAAGCACATTATTACCTCATAGACTTTTCCTAATTCTCTCGTGTATAAATATCACCTTAGAGATATAGAAGGTCGGACAGGCCTTGAATTTTCATTTGTAGTTGCTTTGCTAGAGAAATGGCAGTTTCAGTAGAAACAACAAAGCCTCATGCTGTGTGTTTTCCATTCCCAGCACAAGGCCATGCTGCACCTATGATGCAACTAGCCAAGCTTCTATATTCAAGAGGATTCCATGTAACCTTTGTCAACTTTGAGTTTAACCACAAACGTTTGGTTAGGTCAAGAGGGCTAGACTCAGTCAAGGGCTTGCCTAACGTCCGATTCGAGACCATCCTAGACGGACTTCAGCCGTCTGATCAGGATGCAACTGATTGCACTTCAAAAGTGCAATTATAGTCTCAACTTGTACTTTGTTAGTCTTAGTTTAGGATTTTATATGTCTTTTTAGTTAGATTTTAGTATTAACTTATTTTGTTTTGCTTTGTACAGGTTTTAGGCCTAATTTGGAGCAATTCGGGTGCAACTCGGACAACAATGAAAAGTGCTATGAATAGCGATCGTGCGTATGGATGAATAGTGTGTGCCCGGGTGAATATTGACCGTGTTCACTGTTCGAAGGCCATTTGAAACACCGTTACAAAGACCGTGCACACGGTCATCGACATCAACTCTATTATTTTTTTAACTTATTTAAGGTAGTTTTGTACCCAATTTTAGGGATTTAAGCCTTTTGTCTGTTGATATGGTTAGTTATAACATTTTAGGACTAGTTTTAGAGAGAGAAACACCTTTATTTTCTTTGTAATTCCTCTTTTATTAATGAAATTCACGTAGTTTTCAAGCTTTTTTCCAATTCAATTGTCAATTTATTTATGGATTCAAGTAGCTAGCTCTCCAAATTGGGTTCAATATTTGTGAAGATCACTCTAAGAGTTCAAGGTTTTCATTGAAGGTATCTCATGATTTCATTGATTCATCTTTCTAGATCTCTAATTCATAGCAATTGATTATTAGATCTCTTAGAACACTTAGGCTATTGATTATGTTTGGTAATTTGAATATATAATCGCCCAATTGTGTATTGATCTTGCCCAAATCGATGGTATTAGTCTAAAACTCTCTAATTGATCATTATTCTAACCTCAATTGCTATGGAATTCACGATTGTGCAGTTTGATTCTAACCTCAAAGATTCTAACCTAAATCTTTTGAATCAAACTCTCTTAATTGTGCAGTTTGATTTGAGTTATCAATCTCTTTGAAATCCTTGAATGAATTGGGTGAGTTAAGCAATTGAATCAAATCCTTTTAATTCACTTAGTTCAATTGTTGATTGTCTTTCAAATTGTTTTTAGTCTAAATTCAAACATCAAACTCTTACATTCAAACTTTCTTATTTTAAGAAGCATTTTATCACGTTGAAAAATCTTGAGGGTGTTGAGTATTAGTCGGAGCCGACCACTTACTCTTGGGTGTTACATTGCTATGGTGGTATCAACAACCTAAGATGTGCTGCAACTGTGTGACTCAACCCGAAAGATTTGTTTGGCTTCATTTGATAGCTCTACTACATAGGCTAGGCTCGATGTCCGAAGTGCCTCCTATGACATGCATAGTTTCAGATGGAATCATGAGATTTGCCATAAAAGCTGCTAAATAGCTAGGCATTCCAGAGGTTCAGTTCTGGATTACTCTAGCTTGTTCCTTCCTGGCATACCTACATTATGGTGAACTCCTTACAATGAACTCATCAAAATAGGCATTTTTCCATTCAAAGGTACTTGTTTAGTACTTGGGAAGGTCTCAATAACTTGATTTGTTATTGAGAAGATTGGGTAAAAGGGATTGACTTATGAGTTTTTCCGAATGCCATTCATAGTTTCTTGAGCATGCAATACTGCTACATCTATGTTCTTCTTTTCAATATGCTAGGTAACTCCTTCCCCTATAACTCAATAAGCAAAATCTTCCTATTAGTCCTATTTGTTTCTATTCTATCTGTCATGCCTCGATTTTTACCCAAACTCTCTTGACTTGGATTACTACATGCACTTGTCCTGTTCCAATATTTGAGTGCCACGTGGCATCCCTTGTACTGCCCCAACTTGGGCTGCAAGGCCAGTTTTATTCAATCTGATCATTTTTTTGGCTCATGTAGCATACACTCTGTTATCAAGAACTTTTATGCTAACTTCGCCTTGAAATTTGTGTAATCCTAGAAAGACTTAGGAAAATCGGTTGCGTTCACGATGTTCCCTGCTTGTTTCTCATGAACCAAGGGCCCCTAGAGAGCTTCAAAGGATTTTGGATGACGGAGATATTTTCTTAAGAAGCGTGCATGAAAATAAGCTTTTTGGAGTATATGTGATATGCTCTAAGGGTTTCTTGAAATAGCAGTTTTTGCACTACATGATCATGGCCTCTGGGAAGCGATATCTTCAATTGAACAGTACCGATGGGAGGTCCTCTAGACAAGCTTCAGGGAATTCCCTAATATATACATTTCTCAAGTCGTTTGATAGTGCATTTTAATTAGGAAATTGAAGAAAAAGTCAACATTGGCAAAGCATTTGTAAGACGCTCCAAGGGTTTTTCAAAATGACAATTTTTAGGAAATGCGATCGGATACGTCGGGAAATGATCTTTTCAATCGAGGCATATAGATGGAAAGGCCTATGGAAAGGATTTTGGGAATTCCCGAATTTACACATTTTTCAAGTAATTTGATGATACATTTTAATTAGAGAATCAAAGAAAAAGACAACCATAGTAGAGCGTTTGCGAAATGCTCCGAGAAGCTTTCGTTGATATAGAGGTGTTTCGAGTCAAGGGACTCAACTAGAAATGGACAGGGATCTCGTTTAGAGTATCCTGACTGTAAGCACCCCATTTTTACCAGCTCGGCAATATCCAACCCAACCAGACTCATATTTAAACCGACACAGACACATTCATGTTGAAACTAGTTATCTAGACTCAATTTAGTCAATCAATTGCTTCGCAGCCCGTCGGGCCCAATAGAGGCAAAATGACCAAAATACACTTACGGTATTGTTCAATCTAATTCCAGTTACCACGTCTTTATAAAGACGGTAAGTTCTTATTTCAACGTTAATTCTAGTTTCAACTCCAATCCAGACCAGTAAAGCTTAAACCGGCATGTCTTTCGAGAAAGTTAATTTCTCAGACAGTAAGTCCATCTAGTTTGGCACGTTTGCCCAAAAAACTCCTCGGGATGATGAGTTCCTTTAAACCTGTTGATTGGGACTGAACCCAAGTCCCCGAGATTGTAGAGCGGTTCACTTTTGGCGCATGCTAGCCAAACAATGTAGAATGTTTGCTATCTGACACATCTTTTGAGAAAGTTGATCCCTGAGACGATAAGACCATCCAGCAGCTTCCCGAGATCAGGCAGTCTCTAGAATGAACGCACGCCGTTAGAGTGACGGAAGCACTCACAAACATCACAACCGTTAGAATGGCAAAAATACTTGTAAACAGGTTGACATTGGGAATTGCAAACAAAACTCCTATGTCACGGGACAGAACACGCCTCTTGGCTATGGCACGTTTATTGAAGGATGGGATATCCTTGGACACCAACTTGCCACACACCATTACAGTGATAAAAATACTCAAAACCCATGTCAACAACAGTGCCCTTTGGGCCCTTCTGGCACACTTCTCAAGAAAGTACTCAAGTCCTCAAAGCGAAAAGTCCACCCTTCTAGGATTGTTTGAAAGACAATCCAACATGTTCAAGTGCCTTTTAGTCACTTCTGAATCGATTTCGATAGCATCCGATCAAAATGAGCATTTTCCCCCTAGGCATCCGATTGCCTTTGGGAACCAAACCGGCTCTGAGTATCAAACCGGTAACCTTCTGAAAATGCTTTTAATAGTATTCTCAACCTTCTAACACCTTTCCGGATCATTCCAAGTCTATTTGGGTAAGTCTAGTGGAAAATGGTCATTTTTCCCTTAGTGGACCGATCGCTTTTTTCAACCACACCGACTCTGGGTATCAAACTGAAAGCAGCTTTGTTGTGCCCAGATTTTTTGCACTTGAGGAATACACATACAAGTGGAAAAAATATTGTACTCTCTCGTTAGAACTCACCCTCCTAGAAGAATGAGTGCGACTAGGTTTGAATTGAAAATATATTTGAATAAAGGACTTTTTGAAAAACATTTGGAGTTGCCACCTAACTTGATTAAGGTGAGTTAGGTCACCTAAAAACTAAGTATAATCCGAAGACTACACTTAGGGTTTTTGAAAACGATTTTGAAAATACTTCCTCAAGAGAAAGTTTTTAGGAAAACAGGTTGTTTGGCAACCTTTTGAAAAATATGTAAGCCCTTTTTTAAAATAAACTCCATTTTGGTCTTTGAAAACAATGATTCTAGGTCCGGAGGTTGGTTACGTGTAAGGAAGATGCACTAAGCCATCACCCTACCCCGCCCTTGCGATACCTATATGTCTATGTACCCTAGATTCACCTATGAGAGTCTTCAACTAACAAATGTTCAATCCTATCCACTTTAGAAAAATAATGTTTAAAAAAAAGACATGATGTATGATATATAAGTCTAAGAAAAGAGAGTTGGAAAATAGATTTGGAAAGAAATTCACTTGATTTAAAAGGAAAATTGAAAAGATAGATTTGAAATTGGAAAGTTTTAGAAATTGGAGATAGAGATTTGGAAATAGATTAAGGAATTGGAGATTTGAAAGAAGTTGTGACCGCACCTATGAGGGTTGCCTACGTATCATTTTGGAGAAATCAGGTCAGTCGTTGTTCGGACAAGAGTCCGATAGAAAATAGAAGGTTGGATTCGTAAAAGAGATTGAATTGGAATTTAGAATAGAAGATTTAGAAATTGGAAGTTTGGAATTGAAAAGGTTGGACTTTGATTTAGAAAGACTGAGGTTTAGGAAACCTAGACTTAAGAAAGACGAGACTTAGGAAAGACTCAAGACTAAGAAAGATTTGACTAGACTTAGAAGGGATTTAGAAAACATGGAGAGTCAGAGTTTAAGAAAGACTAGACTTGACTTGGAAGAGTTTTTGAAAAGATTTGCTCGAATGTTGGACTTGGAAGATTAGGGGAGATTGGATTTAGGAAAGGTTCGAATTAGGAAAGTTTTAAAACATGAAAGTTTCATTTTAGGAAAGTGTTATTTTAGGAAAGTTTCATTTTAGAAAAGTTTTCGAATTAGGAAAGTTTTGAAATTGGGAAAAGTTTTGAAATAGGAAAGTATTGAAATTGGAAAGTTTTTAATTTAGAATGTTTTGAAATAGGGAAGTTTTGAAAGTAAGAAAGTTTTGAGTTTAGAAAGTTATAGATTTGGAAAGATTTGAAGTTTAGGAAAGTTTAGAATTTGGAAAGGTCGGGATTAGGAAAGATTTGAATTAGGAAAGATTTGGGTTTGGAAGGATTGAGATTCCTATTTCCTAAAACAAAAGATTGGATTTTGTTTCTAAAAGAGGTGTTTTGATTTTGTTTCCAAAAACGGAGAATAAGATCTAGTTTCCTAAATGAGAAGATTGGATTTGGTTTCCTAAAGGGAAGATTGGATTTGGCATGAATTTGGAAAGATGGAGTTTTGGAAATTCTAGTTTTGGGAAGACTATAGTTTTGACGTAGAAAAGGAGTTTTAGAAATATATATAATTTTGATGTAGAAAACAAGAGCTTTTGGAAACCGAGGTTTTGAGGCCAAAATAAAGGATTAAAAATCATATTTTTGGGATGGAAAATTAGGGTTTCCTAATCATGGGTTCTAGGATTTAACTTAGGCTCTAAGGAAAGAGTTTTTAGAAAGTGAGTTTTTAAAAAGAGAGATTTTTGAAAGGAAATCCTAGAGAGGAGTTTTTAGAAAGTGAATTTAGAAGAGAGAGATTTTGGAAGGGGATTTTTGGGAGGAATTGTTGGAAAGAGTTTTTAAGAAAGAGATTTAGGGAGAGAGTTTTCTAAGAAGGAAACCTAAGGAGTGTTTTTAGGAAAGGAGTTTTGAAGAGAGCTTTTTGGAAAGAAGTTTAAAAAGAGGTTTTGAAAAATAGATTTTTGGAGGGAGTTTTTGAAAACAATCTTGGAAAGGAAATTTGAAGAGGAGATTGAAGAAAATTTTTTAGAAAGTGTGTTGGAAAAGAGGTTTTTAGAAAGAAAGATTTGAAAAGAGAGTTTAGAAAGTTTATAAAAATATCTCACTTTTCTAAAGCGATTCTAACTACAAGAAGGCTAGAACCACTTTAGGATAGTGGTTTTGAAAACAACGAAGATTTGAAAATATAGACCATATTGGTCACCTTAAATGTACCACTTTCCTAAAGCAACCCTAGCCCTGGAAAGGCAAGAACCACCTTAGGATTGTGGTTTTGAAAACAAGTTTTGAAAAAGAAGATTTTGATGCAACTTTGAAAATGATGTTAATGCAAGTTTTGAAAATGAGTTTAAAAACAAATTTTGGAAGAATGCAAGATCATGATATGCACAATGTAAATTGAGGTCGTGAACATACAAGGTTATGGCTTCACCACATAATCAAGGGGGCCGAACCCACGTGTTCTCCTGTTAAACTAAAAGAAAGTCCCCGACACAGTGACTGGGAAATCCCTTACTTCAAGCATGCAAGAAGGGGGGCAAGAAGATGGGGGATTAAAATAGAATAAAATCCAAGTGGGTTAGGAGAGAGAAGAGAGTGGGGAAGATGCGTAAAGGTAAATAACAAGCCTACCTTGTGTCTTCTTTATTTTGCTTCGCTTTGCGCGCTTTGTTTTACTTGTCTTGTTTTGGTCTTCACTTCAATCTTCATCTTGATCTTCGCCTTGATTTTCGAGTGTTTGCTTCGATCTTCAAGAGCTTCAGATTGCAGCACTTCAAGTCTTCAAAGGAGGCTTTGAGGCTAGTGTATGAGTGTATAGAAGTGTATGTGAGTATATAGCAGTCTAGGGTTTGGAAAACCTAAGAAGATTAGGGTTTAGATATGCTACAAGCTCTGTATATCGAAAAGCAGGGTTTTTAGATTAAGTTTTTGGACCTTTTTCACGCTGGAGGAGGCTCTGTATTTATAGAGAACAGGATCACCTGGCGCTTGTTGCAGTGGCGCCAGAGCAAATTTCCTTTTAACGCCAGTGGTGCCAGACCATTTTTTGGCTTAAGTCGGTAAGCAACGTTCCTTCAGAAGATTTGGGCGCTTGTACTAGTGACTACCATGTAATTTTTAGCCTAGCTTCACTAGGAGTGACTTCAAAAAGCCCGGAAAGGACTTAAAGGACCGAGAAAGGCCCGAAAGGCCAGAAAAGAGCAGAAACCCTTAGAATAGAGTCCCGGAGGTAATAGACTTGAAAAAGAATGACAAGATTTGTCGAAAGGGTTGACCGAGCCATTAGGGGTAAAACCAGTCAACTGGATTGGAAAGCTGCCGGGACGAACTCAGAATGCCCCGGAAGAAGACTCAAGATTTAGGAACATTAATTATAATGTTCCCAAAGGCTACCGGCTTGATAACCAGAGCCGGTGTGGTCGGAAAAGGCGACCGGGCCACTAGGGGCAAAATGGTCATTTTGCACCCAATTTTTCTGGACTGACTCGGAATGATCCGGAAAGATAAAGGAAGGTCGGGAATACTATAAGAAGCATTCTCAAGAGATTATCAGTTTGATACCCAGAGCCGGTGTGGTCCCCGAGGCGTTCGGATGCCTAGGGGCAAAATGGTCATCTTGACTGGAAAGTCTCGGAACTGGCCCGAAACTGACTAGAAGGCACCTAATCATGCCGGATCATCTCTAAGATGATGTTGAAAGGGTGGACTTACTGTTCTAAAGATTTAGCTATTATCTCGAGAAACGTGCCAAAAAATGGCACATGGGGCAGTTTGGTTATTTTTCATCGAAGTGGACTAATAGGCACTGGTGTTGACCTAGGGTTTGAGTGTTTCCACCACTCTAACAGTGGTCTCGTGATACAGGGGTTTGTTGGCAAGTTCCTATATCGACCTGTTTTTGAGTATTTCCACTACTCTGACAGTTGCGATGTTTACAAGTACTTATGCTACTCTGACGGTTCGCGATCATTCCGGAGACTGCCTGATCTCGGGAAGTTGCTAAAGGGACTTAGCGCCTAAGAAGACAGCTTTCTCGGAAGGCATGCCAAAATGGACATTTCTGCATTGGCGGGCTAGCAGGCGCCAAAGGTAGACCGTTCTACCATCTCGGGGACTTGGGGTCTCGTCCCGGTCGATAGGTTTAAAGGGACTTACCATTCCAAAGAATTTTTTTTTGAAAAACGTGCGAATTGGATAGACTTACTGTATTGAGGAATCAGCTTTCGAGAGAGATGGATTGGAATTGGAATTGGAAAAGGGGTTAGAAAGGGGTCTGACCGTCTTCGGAAAGACGTGCCTATTGGAATTGGAAAGGGGACTTACCGTCTTCGGAAAGACGTGCCTGATTTGAAATTTGAAAGGGGACATATCGTCTTCGGAAAGACTCGCCTGATTTGAAATTGGAAAGGGGACTTATTGTCTTCGAAAAAATACGCCTGATTTGGAATTGGAAAGAGGACTTATCGTCTTTGAAAAGACGTGCCTGATTTGGAATTGGAAAGGGGACTTACTGTCTTCGGAAAGACGCGCCTGATTTGGAATTGCACCGAACAATGCCCCTAAGGGTATTTTGGTCATTTTGCCTCTATTTGGACCTGGTGGGCCCGCGAAGCTATGGATAGACGGAATTAGTCTTGGAAAGTTGATTTCGATTGTAATACGTCCATATTAACTTGAGTACAAGTCTGGACGGACCGTAGACTGTCGAGCGGTCAAAAATGGAGTGCTCACAGCTGCTCCTCTTTTTCTGTCTTTGCTTGTTGAAGATAGAAAATAATAGAGTAAGAGTCTCATATTGACTGCGAGGCAGTCGGAGGGACAGACTTTGGAAATTTTTTGACAACAGGGGTCCGAAAATGGATATTAGGCCCAAAAGGCCCTCGAAAATGAGTTTTGGCGGGAAAAAGGGCAAAATGCCTAGAATTTGGAAATTGGTGCCACTAAAAGTGGCGCCTTTGGTAGAAAAGGCTTGGTGCCTTTGCTAGTGGCGCTAGGCTTAGAGATAAAACCAGAAACATTCTGGTTCGAATACTTGCGGCATTTGAAGAGTTTTTCGAAAAGTTGAGAGTGTTTGTGGGGAAACTGACTTGAACCTTGAAGGAGCACTTCTTGGAGACCACGGGTGATTGCTGAAAGGAGACCATGTCGCTGGAAAAGTCGCCGGAAGAGAAGTTTTTTCCAGAGAACTCCAAAAAGTGAGTTTTCAAATTTCTGTTGATTTTGATGTGTAGAATTTCATTTGAACCATGTGAATGCTAGAAATTGATGTTTTGATATGTTTTGAACGTTATGGTGATATTTTCTTTGCCTTTTGGTGCTTGTTTGATTAAATTTCAGTGATTTTACGTGATTATATAAAGAGGGTTTTCTGTAGGAATTAGGGGTTTGTTCTTACAAGCTTGGGCATTAGGTTTTCTGGCTAGATTTTTATGCCATGTGCCTTAGAAATATGTGTTTAAAAACTATGTGAAGTTTTGTATTTTTTGAAAACTTGGCAAATTTTTAATTTTTGAAAATTAGAAAAAACTTAGAAAATTAGAAAAATGGGAAAACTCAAGAAATTGATGAAATTTTTAAAGTTTAAAATTTTGAAAAATGTAGAAATATTTTAGAAAACATTTGAAATGATTTTTGAAAAATTTTAGGATAACTTTGAAAACCATTGATTTATTGGAAAAATAAAACATGTGTTTGAAAATTTCAAAAAATTGAAAAGTGTGCGCGGGTGCTGATGTTATGTGATTATAACGTTGTGAAGTACACGATTTGTGTTTTGTGTTGATGTCATGGGTGTTGTAGGGATTGTTTTTAAACGAAACTTTGTCGAAATTTTTAAAAATTAGGAAAAGAGTTGGAAAAGGTTTTAGAAATAAAATCTTTTTGAAGGAAAAAGACACAAAACCCTTTGAGATTTGACTTTAAGTTGGAAAAACAAAAGGTGTAGAAATTTCGTTTTGATTTATCATTTGAAATTATTTTATTTATTTTGTTTGTGTTAGTTGTTTATTTTATTTTACTTTATTATGTTATTATTTATCTGCATATATTGTATATTAACACCTCTTACTTTGGCTTACCTTTTCAAAATGGCAGATGCGGGTGATGATGGTTCTGATAGGAGATGTCGCTCGGGGAAGATGGCTCGGAAAAATTCCACTGGTGGTTCCAGTCAATCTAGAGGTAGCCGACGATCTACCGGACGGTACTCCTCTATTTAGAGTAGACAGGGGAGTAGGCCACTTGTCGACCCCTTTCCTCCGGTTGAGCAGGCCTTCGCGGAGGAGATTGGTACGGAGGAGGGGGTACCGGACCTTGGGGATCAGGTGACCAGTTATGGGAGAGCCTCCTCCAGACATAGACAGACGGATGCTGACTTGGGAGACCTGGAGGTACCGAACATCCCACCACTCAAGAACCTTGCTTATCACCCCAGCATATATTCCAGATAGCATTTGCCCCCTCTTCGAGTACACACAACTTTTAGAGGGGCTGTTCATCAGGTTTTCGTGACTATGCGGCAGACTGCCCCATCATATGGTGCCTTCTTGGCTGAGATTGGATTTGAAGCCTTCATAGGATTACAGGCTAACCACCTGAACCGGCATTTGGTACTGGCGCTGGTGGAGTGATAGTTTGGAGAGACCGGGACCTTCCATTTTATCGGCTTCACGTTAGGACCCACTTCCTTGGATTGGGCAATCATCACAGGGCTTTCCTTCGTTGGTCGGCGGATCACTCTACAGTCAGTCAATAGAGACAAGGCATTTATTCTACTGGACTTGCCTCCTCCTGAGTGTTCTGCCTTCCCAGTCTCTTGGCGCAGTCAGGACGACCGCACCTTTGCTGCTGAGCCATCACCTGCCAGGTGGGACATTATGAGACGATGACTTTTTTTGTACATCATCTTTAGCTGCTTCTGCAACAACAACAAGTCGCATGTGCCTTTTCATTTGGTGAGCATAGTAACTGATCTTGGGGCTTTATCGGAGCTGGATTGGGGGTCCTTCTCCTTTGGTTGCTTCTTTCGATCAATGCAGGTCTGGACTTCTTGCCGTTGGGGCAGCATGACTAGTTTCTGGCACTTTCTTGTCTGGTGGAGCTATGAGTACCTGCCTATGCATCGCCCTGTTGTTATTGAGGATGACCTTTATCCACGTACTTTGAGGTGGACTCGTGACCAAGTGGCCCAGCGATTGGAGATTACTGACTTTGTGACGCTACGAGCGAACCTGGAGTTGATTGAGGCGAGAGATGTGACTTGGCGGCCCTTCATTGGATCAGTTCATTATGAGACTGTTCGGTACTTGGTCCCATTGTCCCTGTCGAGGGCTGCTTTCCTTAATGATAATACTTGGAAGTCCTATCTCAGAGAGCGACACTGGTGGCAGTTTCATGAGGAGTTCCAGTCAGCAGGAGCTCTACCAGAGTATATGTTTGGGGCCTTGGTGGCAGGAGTGCCTATCCCCTATCAGGAGCGGTAGCCAGGTGCTGAGTTCTTGCTTCCTCTGGATACAGATTATATTGTGCACTTTGGGGCTCATTCTGTCGGTGCCTTCCCCCGGTTTGAGGTAGTAGTCGGCGGGTACGCTGTGGGCCAGGAGGTGGTTGACCTATGGCACCGAGCCGAAGGATATGTGCCCCAGGCTGAGTTTACTACCGTGAGGGATCAGAGGGATTGATACCAGACAGAGCGAGATTAGTATTAGGCAGAGGTGGCTTCCTTGACAGCTCGAATAGCTCAGATGGGAGGTGGTGAGGTATGTCATCTTTTCTCCCCTTCTTTTTGCTCTGCTGTTGTTTAGTTCTTTTTTTATGCGGCTAATTTCAGTTCTATCTTCTCTGCAGGATGCTGGTGCTTCGAGTAGTTATCCGCCTCCTCTGACGTTGGGTTTCGGGGATTTCGATCCAGATGACATTGACTTTTACCTTTGATAGATGCCCCTTGTGGAGATTCTGATCTTCCCTTGCCCCTATTCCTGAGATGTATTTATATTAGACAGTTTTATTTTGTAGGTTTTGTACAAAGATGGATATTTATGGTATTCAAATACATGGATAGACAGATACATTTATGATCTTTACAAGTAGGCATATGATTAGATGTATGTGAGGGATGATGATGTTATGTATGATTACATGGGTTGATGTTGGTGACATCTATTTTTACATAGAGTTATGTCCTATGCAAAGCTCATGCGATTTTTTTATGTATATTATATATGTACATATTAGAAATACAATAACTTACAAAATGGCAAGGGGTGCTATCAAACTCGATATCTTTAGAATGGTAACTCCTTCTTTTTCGGGGGTCTATCTTCTCCTCTGGCTCAACCTTACCTTGATTGGATGATAGCACTTCGTACCTTTCTCAACCTATTGATCACCTCCGACTCTCTGCCTCGGGGTTAGTGTATATGATTGTTGCGTTGAAACTCTCAACTCTCGGGATTTTAGCAACAACTTTCCCGACCTTCAGTAGAGCGATAAGCGACCAGTCCTTTCAATCTGAGGAGACTTTGTTTAGGACCGTAATGTAGGCTAGGTTATGGGGTTTTTGAAATGATGGGATATGTAGGCTCAAATTCAATGTTGTTTTCAACAGGGTTTAGATCTGTACCATCCTTGACTTTTTTCAGTAGGGCTAGCATCCCTCCTCAACTTTGGCAACGTATCTAGCTTATTTAGATCAAACAATCTGTTTTCAATCAGAGTGGACTTTAGTAGGGTTGTAATGTAGGCCATGGTTTTCGAGTTTTGCAAGAAAGGATAAAGGCTCGAACCTATTGTTTCTACTGGATTTCTTTGTAACCTAGGATCACCTTTAAAATACACTTCTCATGGTGAAAATGACTCTTTTCTTTCCCCCTTTCTATATACTTTTTGAGATAAACATGACTCTCTTCTCTTTCGATCTTCTTATTATGCTTTTGAAGATGACTCAATCATGGTTTTCTTCAAGCCTTTCCTTAGATTTTTTTTTTCTTTTTTTGTTTTGGCCTCTTGCCCCGTGGCAACTCTTTTCCTTTGTTTTTTCCTTTTTACCCCTTTTCTTCCTTTTTATGAAATGAATGACTCTTAAACCCTTTTTCCTTAGACCTTTTTCTTGGCAGTTCAATCTAACCCAATGTGGGTGGTGATCCCTAGGTTGGGGTTTTGTTGAGAAAAGATAGATGGCTCAACGGATTTGGCAAGGGGTTGCTTCTGACTGTATGGAAAATGAAATGAGGGCCTCTCTTCACTTTAAACTAGATTGCTTGATCTATAAAGCTTTCGATACTATCCTAGCAAGATAGAGGTGGATACCATTTCTAGAATTCTCAACTATTGTTTGCCCCAATGTGGGGAGGACAGTCTTGGATCGGGTTTGACAAGGAAAATTTTTGCTTGTTGCAAGGCACTAAGGGTTAAACAAAGGAAATATAAACACTTGTTCTTGGGCATAGGGAAATGAAAGGTGGCTCCCCTTCATTTTGATAATCTGGCAACGCATCGCTTAGCTTCAGTGTCTTGCAAGTGTTGCTTTTGGGTAGTATCCTCACTCATCCAAGAACTCTCTTTTTTGGAAAGCTGATCATTAAGGGAGTGGTCAACTCATGCTATCATCCCTTCAAGCCAAACTGACCCCTAAGATAAACCATGCCCCTTGTGTAAAAAGTAGCCATCATTCCCAAGAGAAGATAAGACAGCAGTGATGGAATAAAAGACTATTATTTGATTATTATTATTATTTCTTATAGAAAGCATGGAGTTCTTAAGCAAAAATGAAATGTAAACATTAATTTAAAGGCAGGAAGTAAAAGGGATAGAAAGAAAGTGGGTGAAAACACCCTTCTCTTGTACGCTTCTGATGGGATTCCTGTATTCTTCAATATGGCTTTGGGATGATGCCCATATCAGCATTCCATCTGTTGTTGGGATCTTCAGCCAAGGTAGGATAGGTAAATGCTTCTCCCGGAGTTCTAGGTGAGTTGGCGGTGATGATGTAATTGTCAGCTTTCTTGACCATCTTGCCTTTATTTGTTTGCTCCGTAGTTTCTCTAACAAACCAGTCGGGCAGCTCATATTCTTCCAGCTTGATAGATCGAGCCCAAGGTTTTCTGGTCTGGCGTCCAACCGTGGCTCGGTGTTCCTCAAGTGTACACAATGGGGGATTCTTATCACTGAGTTTGGACAGCTCCTGGTCAATTTTCTTCATGGATTCATATGCGAGTTCGTCTTCGGGGGTCGGCATTTTATCGGGGTTATACCGTAACCAGGCATGACACTGCTCCGTATCTTCGTATTCCATTTCCTCCCCATCCTTGTAATATATCTCTTGGCATGCAGCAAAACAAACCTTGTTGTTACCAAACTTTGTAATGACGTTGACGGTGTGGTCTAGCGGAGGGTCTGTAGCGCCGTTCGGAGAAGGATTTGCTGGTCGTAAGCCAATGATCTTGTTATCTATCAGGTCTTGAATCTTATGCTTGAGGGTCAAATAATCTTCAGTGTCATGTCTTTGGCCGCCCAAATGATACTTACAGCTCACTGCAGATTCAAAGTAATAAAACAGAGGATTGGGCCGGGGTCGAGCAGGTATAGGCTTCAGATATCTGGCTGCTAAAAGACCAAAATAAGTCGTGGTCTGTGAACACGCGAGTTTAGTAAATGTCTTCTTTTTCCCACTTGTTCGCCTAGGCTAAGGAGGCGTTGTAGATGTTTTTTATGATTCGAAACCAAGCTTTGGTGAGGTCACAATCGGGTTAATGGTTTGGGAATTGAAAGGGCTTCAGGTTTTATGTTTCAAAATGGGATAATTCTCGGTGATAGGGCCAAATGGGTTAGGCTGGTATCCGTAGGAGAGATTATATGATCCATGGATTTGGTTAGAGGTTGGTTTGGAAGGCATCTGAGCAAGGCCCTCGGCCTGGGGAGGTTGTTGGTAAGCAATGGTCGAGGCATAGTCTTGGTCTTCTTTCTTCATCCTTTTTCGTCCATCATGGGTTTGGGCCTGCGAGGACTCTGCTTGCTCAGGGGTTGCATGTGATAAGAGTGAAGAGAGTATGCCTTCCATTTCGGTCATCCTATGTCTTACTCCTCTTGCCTCCGCTAGTAGTAGAGTTAGGGTATTGAGAGTAAGTAAATCCATGGGCGTTTCTTAGCTTTTGGCCTGTAAGATGGGGGGGGGGGGGGAACGAGGAGAGGTACTTGAAACTAATAAAGGAAAAGAGTCAGTGTTTTATTTTGACAAGTCTTTATGCAATACATGCTCTAGGGTGCCCCTCCTTAGGAGGGAAACTACATGTGGTGTATTGGCTCACTTTTGGAGATAGGGGATTTGCCCTTGTATGCATATACCTTACCATCAGATGGGAACCTTTCCCTCATTCATGCATTTATTCATTAACTCATTCGCGAAAAATAAAGAAATACATTTAACTACGGGTTTAATATACAAAAGAATTGAAATACACTTAACAGGGGGAGAGGGAACATGTTCCTTTGGGGGTTCCACCTATCTAATTTTACAAAGGAAACCTTAAACTACTCTTGCGTCTTTGGATTCGCCTTCGTTGGATTTGATGTCAAGGAGATCGCTGAGAGACCTTGTTGATCGATTGCCCCTTGTCTTCTTGACAATTTTATCTCTGTGAGCATATAGGGATTGGGGCCCCTTTTATGGAATGAATTGATGTGCATGCCGTGAGTCCTTAGGGTTACATGGGAACTCTTAGGGTTTAGGTAGGTTCAATGCAAGGGAGAGTGAACTAGGTGTCACTCTTGATGTGTGATATCTCAAACTTCTATCTAATTATATTAATGAGGATTTGTAGTGTAAGTAATTTTTAGTGTTAATTATTCCTCCTTTTGGGTCAAAATGACCAATGAAAACTTGTGTTGTATCTTGTGTTGGAGGTGTGAGACACATGGGATTATTTCCCATGTGTGTCTTCTTACAACACACAAAACACACACACACACATATACACACACACATAAATCGGTAGAGAGAGGGAGAAAGAGAGAAATGGGAAGAAGGAAAGGGAAATTTAAGGAAGAAGGCTTGAAGGAAGGGATTGAAGCCATTGAAGACTTCACCAAGCTTGAAGAAGGTAAGGTTTCATTTTTCTCTCTCTACAATTGTATATATATATGTATCTATCTTGTGTGATTCTGTTGGGTCTTTGTATGTATGCATATATATGAGTTGGGTTTGTCTTGGGAGACTCCTTAAGTCCCAATTACCTTGAATTTGAGAGCTTGAAGCTCAATATGGAAGGATTAGAGAGTTGGGGGTTAAAACTCCCAAATGTTAGGGTTTTGATTTCTTCTTTGGATCCCTTTGTTTTGATTGTTCTTCCTCCCCCATTTTGAGTTATTATCAGCCTTATGGGCTAATCTTTGAGCCTTAAGAGTATTAGGAAGGTTTGGTGGTGTTTGGAGGATTTTTTATTGTGTTTTGATTGAGCTTCGAGGGCAGCCCAAAACAGGGCATTCGAACTCCCAATATGGAGTTCGAACGGTGAGAAATAAGCCTGAGCGTTCGAACTCCCTCGAGGGGAGTTCGAACCCTCAGAGAAGGATTTTTTCGAATTTTCTTCTTGGAGTTCGAACTCCCATTTGGGCGTTCGAACTCCTAGTGTATTTTTTCTAGGCGTTCGAACTCCTGGTTGGGCATTCGAACCCTCTGTCTGCTCGGACACTATTTAGTAAAATGGGTATAACTTTCTCTAGAAAACTCGGATTGATACACCGTTTAAAGCATTGGAAAGTAGACTCCTAGATCTTTGTACCCATATAAAGTTTGGTTTCTATTTTTTTATATATTAAGAGTTATTGGGGTTTGAAATTGACCCAAAATTCATGCCAACAACATTGTTTTCCAAAATTTTAGTCCACTTTCCGTGAGGCATAACTTCTTCATCCGAAATGTGTTTTTAGCCCATGAACTATCAAATTAAAAGCCTTTAAGCCTATTTTCAAATGGAACTAGCCTTAGGTGTGAACTCATCTTTGAGAGGTGGTTGAGACTCGATGAAAGAGTCGACATTCCGGCTTTCATGTTCAAACCTCAACTTCATGTTCTTATTTTACATCGGGGCTTTGTCCTAGAGTTTAGCCTCGCCCTCCTGTTATGAGAATGATGTGTTGTTGAGTTGGGGTCGAGTGAGTTACATGCTTAGTCTTGACTTGCGTGTTATTGCTTTATGTCTTCTATTGATATTTCTATACTTCTATGTGCATTTTGTGTAGGAACACCTTGTTTAGCATCCGTCCAACAGGAGAGAGGTGAGTAACAATACACCATGAGTAAAACTCTAGTATTTTCTAAATGTTTTAAGCTCACGTCTATATCATGAATGTTTTTTATACATTTCAATGCATCAATGCTACGTTCAATTATAAATGTCATATTTTAAATGCATGCAAGCTATATTATGTTATGAATGGAAACCATGGACTATAATGTTTAAATGAAAGAGATGTTAAGTTTCCAATGTATGGTGCCAACTCGGGTCTTCTCGTGGCAAGACCTTAATCTAGCCCGATAGTCCTACGATAAGGGACGGGAAATAAACTATCTATGTTGGGAGACATCCCTGGCCTAAAGAGCCTAAGTGTGACCTATATGGTTACTATGGAGCCTAGCTAATATGTCAAGTTGTAGCACACTTATGTTTTGAACCGAGAACCATGATATGTTCACATGTTTTACGACAAGTTATGAAATGCTATATCAAGAATAATGTTATGTTGCATCTCTCCTTATGATACTATGTTTTGAAATGTTGAAACGTTTCAAATGATGTTTACGTTACCTACGAGTTCCAAGCCTACGCTTTAACTGTTCAAAGGCTCATTTCCTTATGCATAACTAATTATTGATCCCTGTATGTTGAATATAATTGCTAGTCCATGATATTTTCTCGTCCATGCATCATTGTTATTCACTAAGCATTAGCTTACGTTTTCTCAAATGATTTTCAGGTAGCCAATCCGGGAGGCCCTAGAGCGAGGCCATATATGGATTTGAGCTACTGCCCACGGGGGCCTATGTTTTGTATAATGTTTGAGGGCTAGACCCAACGTTTTGTAATGATATATTGCTATAACTTTTGTGGACCTTGATTTGGTTCTTATGTATGTTATGTTTGGGATTAGGCACAACTCTACCATGTATGACACGGATTATGTTTTCAAGTTATTAAAAGTTTTATTTTTCGCAATTATGCATCACTATAAATGATTATGCACAGGTGATTAACCAGTTTATGTAATGCGGCCTTTGGTAGTCTTGCTACTGGCCGGTCATGTACCCTAAATCCAGATAGGCTGGGTTATGGGGCGTGACATGATGGGTTGATCATATGCATGAGGATGCAGTGGCTTGAGTTACTTGGAACTCTTGTCTTGACATGGAATATGGAATGCATGAAAATGGATGCATAGAGTATAAGGAGAGAGAATACAGTTGAAGTAAACGTGCATATATGAGCAGTTAGACAATCATTATAACAGTAAGAATATAGTCATTATAACAACAAAAATAGATAGTTATAAATGAAAATAAGAGCAATCGCCCTTTCCTCCATGGTTTTGGAAAATAGTGCGTGTGTCTTAAATCCGACAGAGGTTCGGCTATGCATGGTGTCTATATGAGCATGAGGTTGAGGGTTGACTAATGTGTCCTAAAAAGGCTCGGTCCTCGGATCTTCAAACCTAGGCTCACTCCACGAGATGGTGCCATGATCGGTTGGTGATCCAAGCAGGGGAACCATCAAGAGGCCGTAGGCGAAGAATTGATACAGCATCTTGCCCACAACCAATATACTGTTCCCCCTTTCTAACTAGAAAGGTCATATCAGGATAAAATGCAAGTATGCAGAATGCAGGTGCACATGCAGTGTGTGTGTGATTTTTGAAAATGGAGGAAAGAGCCCAACAACACTCATCCATCCTGTTCATCACATTCATGTACACAATTAAAATTTAAACAAAAAGCACACCTACAAAACAAAGATGCAAGAGTTAGTATGTAGATGACAAACTTAATACAAGATAATATGAATAAATGAATGTGTTTTTTTTTTTAAAACAATTTCGAAAATTTGGTTTTAAAAATTTAAAGTGCATAGGATTGAACAAGTTAATTGAAGACTCTACATGGGTGAAGGGTAAAGAGACATAGCTACGGCCTAACCCTCTAAGTGTCCCCAGTGGAGTCGCCAGTTGTCATGCCCAGATTTTTCACACTCGAGGAATACACACACAAGCGAGAAAAACACTGTACTCTCTCATTAGAACTCACCCTCTTAGAAGAATGAGTGCAACTAGGTTTGAATTGAAAATAGATTTGAATAAAGGGCTTTTGGAAAACATTTGGAGTCACCACCTAACTTGATTAAGGTGAGTTAGGTCACTTAAAAACTAAACATAATCCGAAGACTACACTTAGGGTTTTTGAAAACGATTTTGAAAATACTTCCTTAAGAGAGGGTTTTTAGAAAAATAGATTATTTGGCAACCTTTTGGAAAAAATGTAAGCCCTTTTTGAAAATAAACTCCATTTTGGTCTTTGAAAATAGTGATTCTAGGTTCAGAGGTTGGTTAGGTGTAAGGAAGACACACTAAGCCATCACCCTACACCGCCCTTGCGGTACCTACATGTTTATTTACCCTAGATTTACCTATGAGAGTCTTCAACTAACAAATGTTCAATCCTATTCACTTTAGAAAAATAATTTTTAAAAAAAGACATGATGTATGATATATAAGTGCAAGAAAAGAGAGTTGAAAAATAGATTTGGAAAAAAATTGACTTGATTTAAAAAGAAATTTGAAAAAGATAAATTTGAAATTGAAAAGTTTTAGAAATTGGAAATAGAGATTTGGAAATAAAAATTTGGAAATAGATTAAGAAATTGGAGATTTGAAAGAAGTTGTGACCGCACCTATGAGGGTTGCCTACGTATCCTTTTTGAGAAATCAAGTCAGACGTAGTTCAGACAAGAGTCTGATAGAAAATAGAAGGTTGGATTCAAAAAAGAGATTGAATTGGAATTTAGAATAGAAAACTAGAAATTGGAACTTTGGAATTGTAAAGGTTGGACTTTAATTTGGAAAGATTGAGGTTTAGGAAACCTAGACTTAAGAAAGACGAGACTTAGGAAAGACTCAAAACTAAGAAAGATTTGACTAGACTTGGAAGGGATTTAGAAAACATGGAGAGTCGGAGTTTAAGAAAAATTGGACTTGACTTGGAAGAGTTTTTGAAAAGATTTGACTCGAATGTTGGACTAGAAAAATTAGGGGAGATTGGATTTAGGAAAGGTTTGAATTAGGAAAATTTTAAAATATGAAAGTTTTATTTTAGGAAAGTGTTATTCTAGGAAAGTTTCATTTTAGAAAAGTTTTCGAATTAGGAAAGTTTTGAAATTAGGAAAGGTTTTGAAATTAGGAAAGTATTGAAATTGGAAAGTTTTGAATTTAGAATGTTTTGAAATAGGGAAGTTTTGAAAGTAAGAAAGTTTTGAGTTTAGAAAGTTATAAATTTGGAAAGATTTGAAGTTTAGGAAAGTTTAGACTTTGGAAAGGTCAGGATTAGGAAAAATTTGAATTAGGAAAGATTTGAGTTTGGAAGGATTGAGATTCCTATTTCCTAAAACAAAAGATTGGATTTTGTTTCTAAAAGAGGTGTTTTGATTTTGTTTCCAAAAACGGAGGATAGGATCTAGTTTCCTAAATGGGAAGATTGGATTTGGTTTCCTAAAGGGAAGATTGGATTTGGCATGAATTTGGAAAGATGGAGTTTTGAAAATTCTAGTTTTGGAAAGACTATAGTTTTGACGTGAAAAAGGAGTTTTGAAAATATATATAATTTTGATGTAGAAAACAAGAGGTTTTGGAAACCTAGGTTTTGAGGCCAAAATAAGGGATTGAAAATCATATTTTTGAGACGAAAAATTAGGGTTTCCTAATCATGGGTTCTAGGATTTAATTTAGGCTCTAAGGAAAGAGTTTTTAGAAAGTGAGTTTTTAAAAAGAGAGATTTTTGAAAGGAAATCCTTAAGAGGAGTTTTTGGAAAGTGAATTTAGAAGAGAGAGATTTTGGAAGGGGATTTTTGGGAGGAGATCATTAGAAAGAGTTTTTAAGAAAGAGATTTAGGGAGAGAGTTTTCTAAGAATGAAACCGAGGGAGTGTTTTTAGGAAAGAAGTTTTGAAGAGAGCTTTTTGGAAAGGAGTTTAAAAAGAGGTTTTGAAAACAACAAAAATTTTAAAATATGGACCATATTGGTCACTTTAAATGTAACACTTTGCTAAAGCAACTCTAGCCATGGAAAGGCTAGAACCACCTTAGGATTGTGGTTTTGAATACAAGTTTTGAAAAAGAAGATTTTGATGCAACTTTGAAAACGATGTTAATGCAAGTTTCGAAAACGAGTTTAAAAACAAAATTTTGAAGAATGCAAGAACATGATATGCACAATGCAAATTGGGCTCGTGAACATACAAGGTTAAGGCTTCACCACATAATCAAGGGGGCTGAACTCACGTGGTATCCGTTTAGACTAAAAGAAAGCCGCCGACACGGTGACTCTCCAATAGCCTAATCTTACACATGGACCAGAAAATCCCTTGTTTCAAGCATGCAAGAAGGGGGGGGGGGGGGAAGAAGATGGGGGATTAAAATAGAAGAAAACCCAAGTGGGTTAGGAGGGAGAAAAGAGGGGGAGAAGATGCGCAAACGTAAATAAGAAGCCTACCTTGTGTCTTCTTTATTTTGCTTAGCTTTGCACGCTTTGTTTTGCTTGTCTTGCTTCGGTCTTTACTTCAGTCTTCGTCTTGATCTTTGCCTTGATCTTTGAGTGTTTGCTTCAATCTTCAAGAGCTTCAGATTGCAGCACTTCAAGTCTTCAAAGGAGGCTTTGGAGGCTAGTGTATGAGTGTATAGAAGTGTATGTGAGTGTATAGGAGGCCAGGGTTTGTATATGGAGGCTAGGGTTTGGAAAACCTAAGGAGACTAGGGTTTAGAGAGGCTACGAGCTCCGTATATCGAAAAGTAGGGTTTTTAGATTGAGTTTTTTGACCTCTTTCATGCTGGAGGAGGCTCTGTATTTATAGAGAACAAGATCACCCGACGCCTGTTGAAGTGGCGCTAGGGCAAATTTCCTCTTGGCGCCCCTAGGAGTGGCGCTAGGCCATTTGTTGGCTTGGCGTCACTACTAGTGGCGCTAGCAACTTAGGAAAGTTCATTAAGTCGGCAAGCAACGTATCTTGAGAAGATTTGAGTGCCTGTACTAGTGACTACCATGCAATTTTTAGCCTAGCTTCACTAGGAGTGACTCCGGAAAGCCCGGAAAGGACTTAAAGGATTGTGAAGGGCCTAGAAGGCCGAAAAAGAGTAGGAACCCTTAGAATAGAGTCCTGGAGGTAATGGGCTTGAAAAAGGATGACAAGATTTATCGAAAGAGTTGACCGGGCTATTAGTGGCAAAACAGTCAATTGGATCGGAAAGCTGCCGGGACGGACTTAGAATGCCCCGGAAGAAGACTCGAGATTTAGAAACATTAATTAGAATGTTCCCAAAGGCTACCGGCTTGATAACCAAAGCTGGTGTGGTCGAAAAAGGCGTCCGGTCCACCAGGGGCAAAACGATCATTTTGCACCGGGTTTACCAGAACTAACTTGGAATGATCCGAAAAGATAAAGGAAGGTCGGGACTACTATAAGAAGCATTCTCAGGAGATAACCAGTTTGATACCCAGAGCCGGTGTGGTCCCCGGGGCATTCGGATGCCTAGGGGCAAAATGGTCATCTTAACCGAAAAGTCTCGGAACTGGCCCGAAACTAACTAGAAGGCACCTAATCATGCCGGATCATCTCTAAGACGATCTTGGAAGGGTGGACTTACTATTCTGAAGACTTAGGTATTATCTCAAGAAACATGTTGAAAAATGGCCCTAGGGGTAGTTTGGTCATTTTTCACCGAAGTGGACTAGCAGGCATTGGTGTTGACCTGAGTTTTGAGTGTTTCCGCCACTCTGACGGCGGTCTCGTGATACATGGGTTTGTTGGCAATTCCTTATATCAACTTGCTTGTGAGTATTTTCGCTACTCTAACGGTTATGATGTTTATAAGTACTTCCGCTACTCTGACGGTTTGCGATCATTCCCAGGACTACCTGATCTCGGGAAGCTGCTAAAGGGACTTAGCGCTTGAGAAGTCAACTTTCTCGAAAGGCGTGCTGAAACAGATATTTATGCATTGGCGGGCTAGCAGGCGCCAAAGGTGGACCGTTCTACTATCTCGGGGACTTAGAGTCTAATCCTGGTCAATAGGTTTAAAGGAACTTACCGTTCTGAAGAAACTTTCTTCGAAAACATACCGGATTGGATAGACTTACGTCTCGAGGAATCAGCTTTCTCGAGAGAGGGATTGGAATTGGAATTGAAAAAGCGGTTAGAAAGGGGTCTTACCATCTTCGGAAAGACGTGCCTATTGGAATTGGAAATGGGACTTACCGTCTTTGAAAAGACACGCCTATTGGAAAATGGAAAGGGGACTTACCATCTTCGGAAAGACGTGCCTAATTTGGAATTGGAAAGGGGACTTACCGCTTTCGAAAAGACGTGCCTGATTTGGAATTGGAAAGGGGACTTACCGTCTTTGGAAAGATGCGCCTGATTTAGAATTGGAAAGGGGACTTACCTTCTTCAAAAAGACGTGCCTGATTTGGAATTGGATAGGGGACTTACCGTCTTTGGAAAGACACGCCTAATTTGGAATTGGACCGAACAATGCCCCTAAGGGCATTTTGGTCATTTTGCCTCTATTTGGACTTGGTGGGCCCGCGAAGCGATGGATAGACAGGATTAGGCTTGGAAAGTTGATTTCGATTGGAATACATCCATATTAACTTGAGTACAAGTCGGGATGGACTGTAGACTGCCGAGAGGTAAAAAATGGGATGCCTACAAGCTTGGAACACTCTCGATAGTTTTCCCAACCTTTAAGCCTCCTCACGGGTCACTTCGGGTCCATTTCAGTGTTTTTCCAATTCAAATGACCATTTTGCCCTTGATGGGCCAGTCGGCCTTTTCAAATATTCCAGCATTGTTTCTTAAGTCCGCTACTTCCGGGACACTCTTTCAAGGGTTCCTATCTATCCTTGGCTTTCTGGATCATTTTCGGACCTTTCGGAGTCAATTGCCTATAAATACAGACCCTTCCCCTATGTAAAAAAAAGGTCTACAAACTCAATCCAAAAACTCGGCCTATTGGAAAACAGAGCTCGAATTCTCTCAAAACCGTAATTCTCTTAAGCCTCCTAAAACCCTAGCCTTTATATACTCAAACCATGGCCTCTATACTTCCTATATATTCAAACACAAGCCTCCAAGCATCTATTGAAGATCATGTGCTGCATCTTTAAGGTTCTCAAAGTTCTAGTGAAGTAAAGCAAACAAAGCAAGAAGAAGACAAGATTGGTTTTTTATCTACTTTTATGTAATCCCCTTTTCTCTTCTCTCTCCTAACCCACTTGTTTCTTCTATTTTAATTTCCATCTGCTACCTCCTCTTCTTGTATGCTTGAAACAAGGAACTCCCCGATTCATGCTTAGAAAGGATTATTGAAGGTCACCGTGCTCGGGGCTTTCTTCAAGTTCGACCTAAGCCGATGTGGGTTCAGCCCCCTTGGTTATGTGGTGAAGCCTAACTTTATAAGTTCACGTCCCTATTACATTGTGGTTGTCATGTTCATACATTGCATTCAAAATTGTTTTCAAACTTGCATCAAAGTTCTCTTTCAAAACTTGCATTCAAAATTTACTTCTTTCAAACTTGTTTTCAAAATCACGCTCTTAGGATGATTCTAGCCATTTCTTGATTAAGATTGTTTGAGGAAAGGTGTTACATTCAATGTGATCATTATGGTTTATAATTCAAATCCTGTTTGTTTTCAAAATCACAACCCTAGAATTGTTTTAATCTTTTCATGGTTAGAATCATTTTAGAAACGTGAGATATTCAAGAGACTTGCAAAAGTCCATATTCAAATCTATTTCTAAATAGTTTTTGCAAAATCTACTTCCTAAAAACTCCTTTTAAATATCTACTTCTCAAAAGCTCTTTGTCTTGAAGTCTAAGTCAAGTCCTAGAATTCATGATTAGGAAATCCTAATTCCCTTCTTGAAATCATGACTTTCTATTTTTGCCTCAAATCGTAGATTTTCAAAATTATTTTCTTCATTAAATCATAGATTTCCAAAACCTCATAGATCTCCAAATCCAAAATTTTCAAAACTCAACCTTTTCAATTCTATGTCAAATCAAATCTTCCAATTTAGAAAACCAAATCAAATTCTCTAATTTTGAACATAAAATCAAATCATCTATTTTTGGAAATAAAATTCAATCTTCAACTTTAGGAAATTGAGATCAAATCTTTCCTAATTCTAATATTTCCTAATTTTAATCTTTCTTAAATTCAAACTTTCAAATCATATTTTCAAGTTCAAATCTTTCTAAGTTTCAAATCTTTCCAAAATCAATTATTTCCTAAAAAGGAAACTTTTCTAAAATGGAACTTTCTTTATTCGAAAATTTTCTAATTTGGAACCTTCCTAATTCGAAACTTTCCTAAAATCCAACTTTCTAAAATCAAATCTTCCTATTTCAATTGCATGGTTCAACCCTACATTATCTAAATCTTAAGATGTCGAAACCCTAGTTCAACCCTAACTCTAAAGTTAGGAGGCTTCAATTTTTTTCTAAACTCTTTTATAAATTAAGATGGTTTTAAAACTTCAATCTAAGTGAAGATGATTTCAAAGCTCAACTCAATCTTTTCAAAACAAGTCCAAGTTCTACTCTTCAAAGTTCAATTTCAAATCATCAAGTTCAACTTCAAATCAAAGTCAATTCCAAGTTCGATTTTGAAGCAAAGTCAATTTCAAATAAAAGTTCAATTTTAAACCTTCCATTCAAAGTTCAAATCAAACCTTTTCAAGTCAAACTTTTCAAAGACCCCAAAGTGTCTATTTTCAATCAGACCCCGAATCCGAACTACGACTGACCTAATTCCTAACAAAAGGATACGTAGGCAACCCCATGGATGTGTTCACAACCATTTTCAAGTTTCCAATTTCCATAACCTTTTTTAAGCTTGAAATCTTTTTTTTCAAATATACTTTCTTTTTCTTACATTTACATGTCATGCATCATCTCAAATCTTTCTTCTAAACTTTTTTTCAAAGTAGATATAATTGGACATTAGATAGTCGATGATTCTAAATGGATGAACTTAGGGTGATAAGACATGTAAGTACCGCAAGGGCAGGATAGGGTGATAGCCTAGTGTATCTTTCCTATACATAGTTAACCTTCGAACCTATAATCATTGTTTTCAAATACCAAAAATGGAGTTATTTTCAAAAAAGGGCTTAAATGTTTTCAAAAGTTGCCAAACAACCTATTTTCCCAAAAAAACCTTCTTTCGAGGAAGTTTTCAAAAACCATAAGTTTAATCTTCGGACTACACTTAGTTTTAGCTGATCTAACTCACCTTAACAAAGTTAGGTGGCAACTCCAAATCTTTTCCAAAAGCTTTTATTCAAATCAATTTTAAATTCAAACCTAGTCGCACTCGCCCTTTTGGGAGGATGAGTTCTAACGAAAGAGTACCATGGTTTTCTCACTTGTGTTTTCCCAAGTGTAAAAAATTGGGGCGTGATAGCTAGCAACTCCGCTAAGGACGCTTAGAGGGTTAGACCATTATCATGTTTTTTCACCCTTCACTCATTTAGAATCTTTAATTAATATGTCCAATTTTATCCATTTTAAAGTTTTCAAAATTAATCTTTTCAAAGCTGTTTTCAAAAACATGGTATCACTTGCATTCAATTCATATTCAATCATTCAATCTTGCATTAAGTTTGTCATCAAGGTACTGATTTTGTGCATTTTCTTTTGTAGGTGGACTTTTGTTCACATTTTATTTTATGTCATTTTAACTGCTATGTATGTCATGAATGAATAGGATGGAATGGACATAATAGATGAGAGTTGTTGGGCCATTTCTTCCATTTTTTAAAATTTCACACATACACTACACGTGCACTTGCATTTGCATATTTGCATTATTACCTAGTTATGACCCTTCTAGTTAGAAGGGGAACGGTATATTGGTTATAGGCAAATGCTGTGTCAGTTTCTTAGCCTATGGCCTCTTGATGGTTCCCCCGCTCGGATCACCAATCGATAATGGCACCACCTCGGGGAGTGGGCCTAGGTTTGCAGATCTGGAAATCTAGCCTTCTTAGGAGGCATTAGTGAACCCTCAATCTCGTGCTCATGTAGAAATCATGCATAGCCAAACCTCTGCCAAATTTAAGATACGCACGTCAATTTTAAAAGCATGGATAAAAAAGCGACTACTTTACTTTCCTTTACCCTTGTCTATTTCTACTGTTATAATACTTGTATTGTTGACCCAAAGGGTAATCTCCATAGTTGGTAATTGATTTTGATGATCATAAAACCTAGTTATTATGATCTAGTATGTTTAACTTAAGTATGTAGCTTAGTTTAATTGTAAATGGTTCAGATTTATGGGCAATCATAAACTGTGAAGTATCACAGAAGATCTTGTCAGCACCTCAAAAAAGAGTGCCAACACTATAACAGGCATATGAGCAGTTTGTGAAAGATTAAGTCGATTATGTCAGTACTAGAGTCTCAAGCAGATTGAAGACACCTACATAAGAAGAAATGAGATTTGGATATAGATATGGGTGATGATATCTATAGCCAACTCATTTGCAATAAAGACCTTCAATCCTCGTTTTTGTTCTATTAAAAGAAGTATGCACCTGGAGCATGCCATCCTTAAGGGCATTATGAAGGAAGTTTAGACGAGAAATTTGTCAAGATTGATGACAATACAGAAGGTTGGTAGCACCTGACAAAGTGAAAAGACTTAATCGCCCAGGCAGACTATTGATTTCAATTGGTTTGCTAAAGTAAGGCCTACAAAATGATAAAAATGTTTAAGAAGTTTGTAAAGCTATCAAGAAGATCAGTAGAGCCCAGACATGTTCACACCATCGAAGACTGATTGACAAAGGGGATAGGTTAAGGTATGTGGAAATCAACAACAACTGCAGCAGAGAGCAAGATTGCTGACACCAGCCAGGATTGCTGACAATCTTAACAAAAGTCAACTAACAAAAGAAACAGGAAAGCAAATTGACAACACTAGTTAAAGATGGTAGACAACCATGTGGAAGAACAAACTACAAAAGAAGCAAAGATAAAGATTGAAAGCACGAAGTGAAGTCCATTGGCAACATCATTGAAGAGCAACGTCAAATGCAGTGGCAAGCCTAGATTGGTGACAACAGAAAAACGATTGCTAACAATCTCACATCGAAAGAAACTGGGAGCTAGATTGACAGCACCAGAAGAAGATTGCTGACAATCTCGGTAGGAAACAAAAATTCGAAATACACTCCAAGAGTTAGATTTTTTAAAACTATCCTAGCCATTCGCGCATTTAATGTATTTCCAATGGCTCTAACGGCTATTTCTTATGAGAGACTATAAATATATGAGTTCAAACTCATTTATGGACAAGAGACAAGGTTCTTAAAGTGTAAAAATCTAGAAGCCCTAAATCTTCCTCATTACTCTGCAACTATCATCACTCGAGAGGAATTATTGAGCTATAACTTGCATTATCTTCACTTCTAAGAGTGGCATTGATTATCTTGTAACCTCATTACTTCTAAAAAGGTTGTTGTAATCCCTAAGAGCTTGAGTGTAGCTTGACGACACTCTGTAAGATGGAGAGCTTTGGTTGAAGCTTCTCGGCTGTAAGGATTTGATGTAAATCCTTGGATGTAATAGTGAGCTAGGCGTTTAAAGAAACTAGCAGCTGTGTAAGAAGAAGATTACATAGTAGAACACCCTCAAGGAAATCAAGGAAGAGAGGACGTAGGCAAGATTTAAGCCGAACCTCTGTATTTTTCGTGTTCTCTACCTACTACTGTCTGTGTGTGTGAGTGTGTCAACTGCTGAATGATTGTGCATATCATCTTTACTTGTTAGCAATCTTAGGTCGTATGTGCATCTCTTATTGGTTGTCATTATTTAGATAGTAGTTGATTTTGACTTACAGAAAAATCCTACAATAGATTAAAGGTCCCAATTCACCCCCCTCTTGGGACTATCCTTGACCCAACATGTATAAATGCTTATACATACATATTTATTATACAATTGCATTCTCTCTCTGTATATTCTTGTCATATATGTACACGCATTCAATACTCCATGTCTAGACAAGAGTTCTAAGGTAACTCAAGTCACTGCATTCTCATGCATATGATCAACCCATAGAGAGTGACACCAAGATCACTCTCCCTTACATAAAACCTACCAAAATCCTAAGGGTTCTCACATAACCCTAAGGACTCATGGCATACATTTCAAGTCATTCCATAAAGAGGGCCCCCAATCCCTCTATGCTCACGGAGATAATGTTGCCAAGAAGACACAGGACAATCAAACAGTAAGGTCTCTAAATGACCTCCTCAACATCAAACTCAAAGAAGGCAAATCCGAAGACTCAAGAGTAGTTTAGGATCTTAAATGTAAAAGTAGATAGGTAAAAGTCCCAAGGAAAATGTTCCCCTTCCTTTATTATAATGTACTTCGATTCTCTCGTATTTTAAACTCAAAGTTCGATATATTCTTCTACTTTCTGTGAGTGACATGAATGAATGAATGTATGTTCTCAATCAGCGGTAAAGTATCTGCATATAGGGATAGACTTCTTATCTCTAAAAAGTGAGCCAAATACATCATGCTTAGTCTCTCTCATAAGAAAGGACACCTCTAAGACATATATTGCATAAAGCTTTTTGAAATCAAACACTAAGTTGCGGCTTGTGTTCATGTTTGTATTTCATCTCTCTAGGCAAGGAAAATTGAATGCTGGTTCAACCTCTTCCATCCTAGTAAAAGCTATGATTCACAACCTCCAAGAGAGTATACTGATAGAAAGTAAGAACTCTAGAAGAGGCCCTCCACATAACCAATCAATTGTAATTCCAAAAGGGATGGCTTATATCCTAAAAGGACCAGAATATCAAGACCACGCCTTCTTAACCATATAGCCTCACCAATCCAACATGAACCTGACCATCGAAACCCTACTCAATCCTCCTCATTACCACCTTATTCTTACTCCTTTGTCTGAACCTGAACCTATGGTCACCATGGTTGGATCTAAATCCCAAAACAACACTTGGGGAGCCATGTGACCTGTATTGCCTTTGGTTCTTCCAAAGAACCCAACTGTACCCACCATCCTACCCATCCTCACAAATCCTCCACATGTGGTAGTCCCTTTGGCCATACACCCAAAGGTAACTCTTCCCATCATGATCCAATTACCAATATCTAGTCTCCATAATGTCCCGTGGAATTAGCCCCTTGACAAGGCCCAAAGCATTGAAGAGCCTGTAGCAGAAATAGGAGGGATGACCCGGTCAAGGCGACTTTACACCTCTGCCAAAGTAGAAAAAAGGAGGAAGAGAAAAGATAAAGAAGGGGAAAGCTCTAACTGACTAACAAATCAAGAGGTATCAGAATTTACCAAAACATTGAAAAAGGTTGATTACAACACCATGGAACAACTCAGAAAAGCCCCGGCCCATATCTCAATGTTATGCTTGCTACTCACCTTTGAGGTGCATCGGGATGCTTTGCTGAGGATCCTTAAAGATGCCTATGTGCCTAAAAAATTCATAACAAATAACCTGCATAACATGATGAGATTCTTGCTGATGAAACGGGGCACACCCGTGCCTTACATGTGGCTATAAAAATATGGTGAAAAATAGTGGCCAAAGTATTAATAGACAATAGATCAACTTTGAATGTTTGCCCGTATTCCACTTTAGAAAGGCTTGGGATGGACAAAATCTATTGGAACAACAGCAACACAGTCATCCGTGCCTTTGAAGGTTCTCGGAGAGAAACCATGGGAGAAATTGAAATACTAGTCGAGATAGGACCTATAACCTTCACAATCAAATTTCAAGTCCTGCACATTTCGACTGTTTACAACTTGTTGTTTGGACGACCCTAGATTCACTCAGTGGGCTCAGTCCCTTCTATTCTTCATCAAATAGTCAAGTTCATTATAGGCTCCAAGTTGATCTTTGTTTTTGCTAAAAAAGAGTTTGCCGTATACAAAGCTGACATCGTCTCACCTGACACAGAGTTGGCTCCTTCCTGCATTTAGTCGTTCAAATATGCCACTGTCATACAGAGGGAAGATCAAGTGGAGCCGAAGTATTCTCAGAATTCCCAAATGATAGCACATTACTTCAAAATAAACGGTTTCCATCAAGATAAAGGTTTAGGGAAATACTTACAAGAAAGGCCCAAGATCGTAGAAATACCATAAGCCGACCCCACCTTCAAGCTGGGGTACAAGCTTACGAGAAAAGAGAAGAGAGAGGCAGCACAAAAGAAAAGGGCTGACAGAAAAGCAGCCATGGAGCATTGTAAGCACCCTATTTTTGGCCGCTCGACAATCTCTGGCTCAACCGGACCCACATTCAACCGACATAGACACATTTAAGTCGAAACCAGTTTTCCAAACTCAATCCAGTCAAACAATCGCTTCGCAGACCCATCGGGCCCAATAGAGACAAAATGACCAAAATGCCCTTACAGTATGGCTCGGTCTAATTCCAGTTGGCACATCTTCCTAAAGGCAATAAGCCCTTATTTCAACCTCAACTCTAGTTCCAATTCCAATTCCAATCCATACTAGTCAATCTCAATCCGGCATGTCTTTCGAGAAAGTTGATCCCTCATGCAGTAAGTTCATCCAGTCCATCACGTTTATCAAAAAAACTTATGAAAATGGTAAGTCCCTTCAAACCTATCAATGGGGACGAAACCCAAGTCCCCGAGATGGTATAACGGTTCACTTCTAGCGCTTGCTAGCCTGCCAATATAAAATGTCTATTATCCAGCATGTCTTTCGAGAAAGTTGATCCCTCAGACAATAAAACTATCCAATAGCTTCCCGAGATTAGGCAATCTCTAGAATGAACGCACACTGTCAGAGTGACGGAAACACTCACCAACCTCGCAACCGTCAAAGTGGCAGAAACACTAGCAAACAGGTCGACATTGGTAATTGCCAACAAAACCCCTATGTCACGGGACTGAACACACCTCTTGGCCGTGACACATTTACCAAAGGATGGGATTTCTTTGAAAACCAACTCAACACACACCATTAGAGTGACAGAAACACTCAAAACCTGAGTCAACACCAATGCCTGCTAGCCCACTCCGATGAAAAATGACCAAACTACACCTTAGGCCATTCCAGCATGCTTCTCGAGAAAGTACCTAAGTCCCCAGAGCAGTAAGTGTACCATTTCAAGATTGTCCCAAAGACAATCCAGCATGTTCAAATGCCTTCCTGTTGGTTCCGAATCAATTCTTAAACCATCTAGTCAAAATAACCATTTTGCCTTAGGCATCCGATTGCCTTTAGGAACTATATCAGTTCTGGGTATCAAACCGGTAACCTTCTAAGGATGTTTCACATAGTATTCTCAATTTTTCAATACCTCTCTGGATCATTCTGAGTCCATTTCGATAAGCCCAGTGTAAAATGACCGTTTTGCCCCTAGTGGGCCAGTCACTTTTTCTAATTACACCAGTTCTGGGTATCAAACCGGTAGCCCTTTAGAACACTCTCGATAGTGTTACCAACCTTCCAGTCTTCTCACGAGTCACTCCTAGTCCATTTCGGTGTTTCATAGATTGACTGTTTTGCCCCTGGTAGAGCTGGTCAACCTTTTCAAACATTCTGGCATTGTTTCTTAACTCTGTTACCTCAAGGACACTCTTTCAAGGGTTATTGTCGATCTCTGGCCTTCTGAATCATTCCCGGACCTTTCAGAGTCACTCTTAGTGAAGCCAAGCCAAAAATTGCATGGTAATCACTATGACAGGTGCCCAAATCTTTTACCTTACTTTCTAAAGGTCAAAAGATACCTTTTTTACCGCTCTATAAACTTTCCTTAGTGGTTGGTGCCACTACAAGCCAATAAATGGCCTGATGCCACTCCTAGTGGCGCTAGTGGATTTTTTGCCCTAGCGCTACAACAACAGGTGCCAAGGTGTTTTTAATTGCTGTTGCGCCCTGATTTTTTGCACTCAGAAAAGACAAGTGAGAAAAACACAACGCTCTCTCATTTGAACTCATCCTCCTAGAAGGACGAGTGCGACTAGGTTTGAATTAAAAATTTGATTTTGATTATTTGGAGAACAATTTGGAAGCGCCACCTAACTTGATTAAGGTGAGTTAGGTCACCTAAAACTAAGCACAATCCGAAGATTACACTTATGATTTTTGAAAAGGATTTTGAAAACTTCCTCAAGAGAGGATTTTTTAGAAAATAGGTTGCTTGGCAACCTTCGGAAAAATGTAAGCCTTTTTTGGAAAACAACTCCGTTTTAGTCTTTAAAAACAATGATCTCGATTCGGAGATTGGTTACATGTAGGGAAGAGGCACTAAGCCATCACCCCAGCCATGCCTTACTGTATCTACATGTCTATTTACCTTAGATTCAGTTATTTGGAATCCTTAATTAATATATGTCCAATACTATCCACTTTAGAAAAGAATTTTCAAAATAGAAGTTTGACATGATGTATGATATGCAAATGTAAGAATTTGATTTGATTTTGAAAGTAGATTTGAAAAAATTTAATTGGATTTTGAAAAGAGATTTGAAAAGAAGACTTGATTTGAAATTGAAAAGTAGGTTTTAGAAATTGAAAATAGAGATTCGAAAATAAATTTTGGAATTTAAAACTTGAAATAAATTATGAAATTAAAAACTTGAAAAAGGTTATGGAATTAGAAACTTGAAAAAAGTTATGAAATTAGAAACTTGAAAGAAATTATAGTATTAGAAATTTGAAAATAATTATGAAATTATAAACTTGAAAAAAGTTATGACCAAACACATCAGGGTTGCCTACGTATCCCATTTAGGGAATCAGGTCAGTCGTAGTTCGGACAGGAGTCCGATTAAAAATAAAAAGTTTAATTTGAAAAGATATTGATTAGAAAAGAGTTTCATTTGAAAGAATTTGATTTGGAATGGATTTAGAGAAGTTAAAGTTTAGGAAAGATTGGACTTTAGAAAGCTTTAGAATTTTGAAAAGTTTGAACTTAGGAAAGTTTCTTTTTAAGAAAAAGTTGATTTTGAAAACATTTGAATTTGGAAAGTTGGAATTAAGAAATATTTGATTTAGGGAAATTTTGGATTAGGAAAGATTTGAATTTAGAAATTTTCAACTTAAGAAAGTTTTGAAATTAGGAAATGTTTAAATTTAGAAAGATTGAAAAGCTTGTCTTTAGGAAATGATTGAATTAAGAAATATTTGAATTTAGAAAAGATTTGATTTCTATTTCCAAAAGGAGATGATTTGATTTTGTTTCAAAAAACAGAAGATTGGATTTGGTTTCCTAAGTTAGAAGACTAAATTTGACATGGAATTGGAAAGGTTGAGATTTGAAAAACTTGGATTTAGAAAATATGATTTGACATGAAAAAGAGTTTTAGGAAACCTAAGAGTTTGATGTAGAAAATAAAATTTTGAAAAACTATGATTGGATGTGGAAAACAAAGTAGAAATTAGCATTTCTTAACCATTGGCTCTAAGACATGACTTGGGCTTCAAGAAAAGGAGATTTTTGAAATGTAAATCTTTTGAAAGGAGTTTTTAGAAAGTAAACTTGAAGAGTGTTTTTAGAAAGTAGAATTTTGAAGAGAGTTTTTGGAAAAAAGTTTGAAAAGAATTTTTTTTTTAGAACGTAGAATAGAAAAAGAAATTTTTAGAAAGTAAGTTTAAAAAGAGATTTTTAGAGAGGATTGTAAAAGAGGTTTTGGAAAGGAGATTTTCAAAAAGTGATTTGGAAAGAGAATGGAATATGAACTTTTATAAGTCTCTAAAAATATCTCACTTTCTTAAAACGACTCTAATCATAGAAAGATTAGAACCATTCTAGGATTGTAGTTTTGAAAACAACAAGGATTTGAAAATATGGACCATGATAGTCACTTTAAATATAACACTTTCCTTAAGCGACCTTAACCATGAAATGGCTAGGATCACCTTAGAATTGTAATCTTGACAAAAACAATTTAGGGCTAGCACTCAAAGCTTATGTAACACTTTTCTAAAGCAACCCTAACCATGAAGTGGCTAGAATCATCTTAAGATTGTGATTTTTGAAAACAAGTTTGGAAGAAGAAGATTTTAATACAAGTTTTAAATGAGATTTTGATACAATTTTTTGAAAACAAGTTTAGAAAACATTTTTGAAGGGATGTATGCACAATGATATGCACAATGCAAGTGGGGTTGTGAACACACAAGGTTTAGGTTTCACCACATAATCAAGGGGGCTGAATCCATATGGTCTAAGGTCGAATTAGAGGAAAGCCCCCGACATGGTGACTTTCAACCATTCTTTCTACACATGAACCAGGAAAACCCTTGTTTCAACCATGCAAGAAAGGGGGGAAACAAGATAGGAGATTAAAATAGAAAAAAACCCAAGTGGGTTAGGAGAGAGAAGAGAGAAAGGGAAAATCACATAAACGTAAATAAAAAATCAACCTTGCATTTTCTTTGATTTGCTTGCTTTGGTTGCTTTACTTCGCATTAGTCTTCTAAAGCTTCGAGATTACAGCACCTTGAGTCTTCAATGGTTGACTTGCAGGCTTGTATAGGTGCATATTGAGTGTATGTATGCTAGGGTCAAAGTGTATGGGGGCTAAGGTTTGAAAAAGCCTAAGAGAGCTAGGGTTTGGAGAGAGTTTGAGGGCTGTATATCGAGAAAGAGAGTTTCTGGAGTTAGATTGCCGACTTTTTTTATGCAGGGAGGAGGCTCTGTATTTAAAGACAAAAAATTGACCTAGCACCTATTGCAGTGATGCTAGGCTTAAAATCCCATTACCAGGCTATTTTTTTGGCTTGGTGCCACTACTAATGGCGTTAGCCACGTAGGAAATATTTTAGGGTGGCAAGAAATGTATCTTCGACCCTTGATACGCAATGCAGAAGATTTGGGCACCTATCATAGTGACTACCATGCATTTTTTTAGCTTGGCTCTACTAGGAGTGACTCCGGAAGGTCCGGAAGGCCGGGAATGGTTTGGAAAGTTGGAAATGGGTGGAAACCCTTGAAATAATGTCCTCGGGGTAACAGACTTGAAAAACAAGGTCGGTATTGTCAACCGGGCTATTAGGGGCAAAACGGTCAACTAGACCGGAAAACCACCGGAATGGACTCGGAACAATCCATGAGTGGACTTGAGGGTTGGAAAAACTATCCAGAGTGCCCCAAGGGAGTGCCAGTTTGATACCTAGAGCTGGTGTGGTTGCAAAAGGCGACCGGTCCACCAGAGGCAAAATAGTCATTTTGTACCGGGTTTGCCGGAATTGACTCGGAATGATCTGGAAAGGGAGTGGAAGTTCAAGAATACTATTAGCAACATTCTCGGGAGGTTACCAATTTGATACCCAGAGTCGGTGTGGTTCCCATAGGCACTCAAATACATAGGAGCAAAATGGTTATTTTGACTGAATAGTCCCAAAATTGGCCCGAAACATACTGAAAAGCACTTAAACATGCCAGATCGTCTTTGGGACAATCTTAGAAGGGGTGGATTTACCGCTCTGAGGACTGAGGTACTTTCTCAAGAAACGTACCAGAAATGGCACAATGGGCAGTTTGGTCATTTTTCACTAGAGTGGGCTAGCAGGCACTGGTGTTAACCCAAGTTTTGAGTGTTTTCATCACTCTGACGGTCTATGACGAGTTGGTTTCCAAAGGTGTCTCATCCTTTGGTAAACATGTCATGGCCAAGAGGCTAATTTGGTTCCATGACATAAGAGATTTGTTGACAATTCCCCAATGTCGACCTGTTTACGAGTGTTTCCGCCACTATAACGGTTGCGATGTTTACGAGTGTTTTCGCCAGTCTAACTATTCGTGTTCATTCCGAAAGCTGCCTGATCTCGAGAAGCTGCTAGGTGGACTTATCGTCTGAGGAATTAATTTTCTCGAAAGACGTGCCGAATAACAAACATTCTTCATTGGCGGGCTAGCAGGCTCCAAATGTAAACCGTTCTACCATCTCGGGGAGTTGGGTTCTCGTCCCGGTCGACTGGTTTGAAGAGACTTACTGTTTCGAAGAGTTTTCTCAAAAAAGGTGCCAGATTGATAGTCTTACCGCCAGAGCTATCAACTTTCTGGAAAAGCATGCCGTATTTAATTTTTGAATTGGAATTGGACTTGAAGTTGAATTTGAGATTCAAAGGGGGACTTACCGTCTCCAAAAAGATGTGCCAACAGGAATTCGACCAAGCAATGCCACGAGGGCATTTTGGTTATTTTGCCTTTATTGGGCCCCATGGGCCCACGAAGCGATTGATTGATTGGATTGAGTTTGAAAAGTTGATTCGAACTTGAATATGTCTATGTCATTTTGAATATGAGTCCAGTCGTACCAGAGATTGTCGAGCGGGCAAAAATAGGGTACTTACAGCTGCCCCTCTTTTTCTGTCATTGCTTGTTAAAGACAAAAAATAATAAAGTAAGAATCCCATGTTAACCGCGAGTAATTGGAAGGACAAATATTGGAAAACATTTTGGAAATCAGAGTTTGAAAATGGATATTTGGCCCAAGGGGGTGTTTGAAATCAAATTTTGGCGGGAAAATCTAAAATGCCTAGATTTGGAACTTGGCGCCACTAGTAATGGCTCTTAGCTTAATTTTGCCTAGGCCTGGGGTTAAAACCAGCAACATTTTAGATTCGAAGCTTTACGGGTTTTGGGAGATTTTTCAAAAATTTGAGTCATTGCAAGAGGATTGACTTGGACATTGAAGGAGTGAAATATGGGGACCCTAGGGGTATTGTTGAAGGTTGTCTCCGTCGCCGAAAAAGTTACTGGAGAAGACGATTTCGCCGAAGAACTCTAAGAGGTAAGATTTTTGTTTTGTGTTAATTTTGACGTATGGAACTCTGTTTGAGTCGTGTAAACAGTCAAAATTGATGTTCTAGCATGTTTTGAATGCTTTAGTAATGTTATTTTGATGTTTTAATGCTTGTTTGATTTAGTTAGAGCAATTTTGCATGATTATGTGAAGAGAGTTTCAGTAAAAATTGGAGGTTTGTCCCTACAACTTTGGGTATTGAGTTTTCTGACTAGATTTTCAACCTATGTGCCTTAGAAAAAAGCGTTTAATGGCCGCATGAAGGTTCATGATTTTTTGAAAACTCAGTGAATTTTTGATTTTTTGGAAAATAGGAAGATACCTAAAAATAGGGGAAATTGAGAAAATTTAAGAAATTGATGGAATTATTTAGAGTTTGATATTTAGAAAAATATGGGAATATTTTAGAAAATATTTGAAACAATACTAAGAAATTTTGTGGCGACTTTGGAGCCCGTTGGTTTTTTGAAAAACAAACATGTCTGTTGAAAATTTGAAAATCTTGAAAATGTGTACGAGTGTTAGTGCTATGTGATTGTGATGCTGCGAAGTGCATGGTTTGTGTTTGGTTCTAGTGTCATGGGTATTGTAAGAACCATTTTTAAGCAGAACGCTGCTTTTGAAATTCATAAAAGAGTTAGAGAATTTTTGAAATAAAAAGATATAAAACCATTGAGGGCGGGGCCTTTTTGGCTGATAAGGCCCTGAGAAGCTCGGGGGAGCCTAAAACTATTGGAAGAAATATTTAGGAAGGCTTTTGAAAATAAAATTTTGAATAAAAACTTTTAAGGAAAATTGTTTGGAAGATTCGAAAATGGATTTTGACTTTGGAAAAACTCGGGAATAGAAATTTTGGAAGATTTGAAAACTTAAGAAATTTTAATTTTGAAGAAGACTTTTCAAAATAGGGAGTTTTAGAGCCTTGATTAGAATAGAACTCTTTTGCAATAAAATCTTGGGATGGACTTTGATTGGAAAATTTTGAGATTTAATTTTGAAAGTTGATTTTGAATTAGAAATCATTTTGAAATTTTGAACAAAACATGTAGAAAATTCGTTTTGACCTAAAATTTAAAAGCAAAATGTTTAGAAAATTCATTTTGACTCGAAATTGAAAATCTTTTGAAAGCAAAATGTATAGGAAATTCATTTTGACTTAAAAATTGAATTTTAAAATCAAAATGTGTAGGAAATTCATTTGGACTTATTATTTGAAATCTTTTTTTTTTCATTGTTTCCCTTTCTTCCTTTTGCTTCTTATCTCTTTTCCCTTTGTGAGTTATACTGACCTTATATTGATATTTTTATCTTGATCTTTAGGATGACAGGCACAATTTTGAGTCGGTTGAGAGCTTGGCATGACAGCTATCCCTGAGATGAGTAGGATATCTTTCGCCGGTCCTTTGGTTGAGTGGCCTCACTCCTGTCGGTGCAGCTCATTCTGAGATTCAAGGAGGCAGTGATTCCTTTTTGGCAGCCTAGCTTATCTCTTTTCCGCTATGGGGAGTGCGAGCTTACCCCTACTCCTCACAAGTATGATTTTTTCTTGGTTTCCGAGATGATTCTGTTAACATCGTGGGACCTATCTTCCTTGAAGGTTGCATCACGGTTGCCTCATCCCAGCTTGGGCTCCAACGTGCTGTTCTTTTGTCTACCTTTCTGCCCCAGTTTCCTTATGTTCCAGTGGAGTTCCTTTTTTCCTGATTTGAGTTCATAAGAGTATGAGGGCCCATTTGAGTGATTGGCATACTTCTCAATACTGGTCTATTTCTCGTATGGTTGCTCTAGCTCTGCTTCTTTTGAACTTCTTGATGTTTCCATGAGGAGATGATTTAGTTGACTGCCGATTATGTGCACTTCTCGCCAAGATTCGTAAAGGGCACTCTTATGCTTCTATGGTTATGGGGTAGACCTTTGTGAGCCATACTAGATTTCAGCAGATGGTTGATGCTCATTTTTGAGGATGCGTTGTGCTCTTCCAGGTTTAGGTGATTAGGCATTTATTTGTTACTCATTTATTCTAGCATACTTTGTATCCCGAGTTTGACCATATACACTCCTTAGCGAGATCTCAGAGAGCAATGGCAGATGAGGGGAGGTTCCCACGGACTACTGTGGCCTAGGTTGACTATCTTTGGAGCATGAGATCGAACACAACCAGATGGTATTCAGGGTTGGTTGGTAAGTACTGCTTGAGAGTTCGACCTTCTGAGAGGGCCTTCATGCCCTTAGTAGGCCTACGGGGCATTACCCTTTTCTTTGGCATTCGTGTTCTGCGACAGCTCGGCAGGAGTTAGGATATCCCCTATCTAGCATCTGTGACTGAATTTACCCTCGTCTTTGAGGAGTCGATCCTGAGAGCATTGATAGAGAGAGTTATAGATACATAAAGATCCTTGTTTCCTCACGTGGTTAATGATGGTCCATTTTCTGACATGCCCCCCTTGAGACTAAGAACTACCACTATTGGCTCTGACAATACATGTTAGGTCCTAGCAGGCATGGGGATCTACTCTTTGAGACTCCTTTACCCCCTGTGGGGTACACAGACTTCTTAACAACTATGATTGTTCAGGGGGGTCTGTCGCGCCCAGATTTTTTGCACTCGAGGAATATACACACAAGTAGAAAAAATACTGTACTCTGTCGTTAGAACTCACCCTCCTAGAAGAATGAGTGCAACTAGGTTTGAATTGAAAATAGATTTGAATAAAGGGCTTTTAAAAAACAATTTGGGAGTCGCCACCTAACTTGATTAAGGTGAGTTAGGTCACCTAAAAACTAAGCACAATCTGAAAACTACACTTAGGGTTTTTGGAAAAAGGATTTTGAAAATACCACCTCAAGAGAGGGTTTTTAAGAAAACAGGTTGTTTGGCAACCTTTGGAAAACTTTTAGTCGTTTTTGAAAAATAACTCCGTTTGGTCTTTCGAAAACAGTGATCCTAGGTTCCGAGGTTAATTACGTGTAAGGAAGACGCACTAAGCCATCACCCTACCCCGCCCTCTCGGTACCTACATGTCAATCTACTCTAGATTTATCTATGAGAGTCTTTAACCAACTAATGTTCTACCCTATCCACTTTGAAAAAGAATGTTTGAAAAAGACATGATGCATGATATGCAAGTGCTAGAAAAGAATATTGAAAAAAAATAGATTTAGAAAGAAATTGATTTGATTTTAGAAAAAATTTGAAAAGATAGATTTGAAATTAGAAAGTTTTAGAATTTGGAAATTGAGATTTGAAAATAGATTTTTGGAATTAGAAATTGGAAATAGAATATAGAATTGGAAACTTGAAGAAGATTGTAAAATTGGTGATTTGAAAGAAAGTTGTAGAATTAGAATTTGAAAAATGTTGTAGAATTTGAGATTTGAAAAATATGGAAGAATTTGAAATTTGAAAGAAGTTATGACTGCACCTATGAAGGTTGCCTACGTATCCTTTTGGAGGAATCAAGTCAGTCGTAGTTCGGATAAGAGTCCGATTGAAAATAGAAGGTTGGATTAGAAGAAAGAGATTGAATTGGAAATTGGATTGGAAGATTGAGAGATTGAACTTTGATTAGAGGATTGAAAATTGGAATTTAGAATTTTGGAATTGAAGAGATTGAGTATTGATTTGAAAATATAAATCTAGACTTTGGAAAGATAAGAGACTTAGGAAATATTTGACTCGGAAGGATTTAAGAAAGATTCGACTTGACTTGAAAGAGTTTTAGAAAAGATTAGATTTAGGAAAGGTTCGATTTAAGAATGTTTCGAATTAGGAAAGTTTTCAATTAGGAAAGTTTTCAAATTAAGAAAGTTTCAAAATTAGGAAAGTTTTGAATTAAGAAAGTTTCAACTTAGGAAAGTTTTGAACTTGGAATGTTTTGAAATAGGAAATTTTTGAAAATTGAAAAGTTTTAGAAAACAAGGAAGTTTTGAAAATAAGAAAGTTTTGAGTTTAGAAAATTTTGAAATTTGGAAAGGTTTGAAATTTAGAAAGTTTAAGATTTAGAAAGTTTTAGAGTTTGAATTTTAGAAAATTTGGAGATTAGGAAAGGTTTGAGTTTAGGAAAAGATTGGAAAGCATAGATTTAGAGAGTTAAGATTTGGAAAAGGGGTAGAATTAGGAAAGGATTGAATTGGGAAAGATTCGAAAGTTGAGTTTTAAAATTTAGGAAAGATTTTTATATTCAAGTTTTGGAAACTTAAGATTTAGGAAAGTGGAGGATTAGGATGGATTTGAATTAGGAAAGATTTGGATTAGGAATGGATTGGATTTTGTTTCTAAAAGGGAAGGCTTGATTTTGTTTCTAAAAACGGAGGATAGGATCTAGTTCCCTAAACGGAAAGATTTGATTTAATTTCCTAAAGGGAAGATTTGATTTGACAAGGATTTGGAAAGGGGAAGTTTTAAAAACCCTAGATTTGGAAATGTATAGTTTTGACATAGAAAAATAGGTTTTGGAAATATGTGAAATAAGAGGTTTTGGAAACCTAAGTTTTAAGGCAAGTTTGAAAACCATGTTTTTGGAAAGAAAATTAGGGTCTCCTAATTGTGGGTTCTAGGGCTTGACTTGGGTACCAAGAAAAAGGATTTTTGAAAAGTGCGTTTTTGGAAACACGTTTTTGGAAAGAAATCCTAGAGAGGAGTTTCTAGAGGGAAGATTTTGGAAAGAGAGTTTTTTAGAAGGATTTTTGGAAGGAGATTGTTGGAGAGAGTTTTTAGGAAAGTGAAATTAGGGAGTTTTTTTAGAAAGTGAATTTTGAGGAAGGGGAGTTTTTGGACAGAGATCCTAGTGAAGAGTTTTTTAGAAAGAGATTTTTAAGAAAGAGATTTAGGAAGAGGTTTTTCTAAGAAGGAAACCTAGGAAATGTTTTTGGAAAGTAGACTTTGAAGAAAGCGTTTTGGAAAGGAGTTTAAAAAAAGAAGTTTTGGAAAATAGATTTTTGGAGGGAATTTTTGAAAACAACTTTGGAAAGAAGAATTTTTAGAAAGCGAGTCGAAAAAGGAGGTTTTAGGAAAAGAGATTTTTGAAAATAGAGTCTTTAGAAGGTACAAAAAATGTCTCACTTTCCTAAAGCGATTCTAACCATAAGAAGGCTAAAACCACTTTAGGAAAGTGGTTTTAAAAATAACAAATTTTGAAAATATGGACCATGAAAGTCACTTTAAATGTAATACTTTCCTAAAGCGACTATAGCAATGGAAAGGTTAGAATCACCTTAGGATTGTGATTTTGAAAACAAGTTTTGAAAAAGGGGATTTTGATGCAATTTTGAAAACGAGTTTTTGGAAGATGCAAGATAATGATATGCATAATGCAAATTTGGGGTCGTGAACATACAAGGTTAAGGCTTCACCACATAATCAAGGGGGCCGAACCCACGTGGTCTCCGGTTAGCCTAAAGGAAAGCCCCCGGCAAGGTGACCTTCCAATAGTCTAATCCTACACATGAACCGGGAGTCCCCTTGTTTCAAGCATGCAAAGAAAGGGGGGGAAAGAGATGGGGGATTAAAATAGAGAAGACCCAAGTGGGTTAGGAGAGAGAAGAGAGAGGGGGAAGTGCGGAAACGTAAAACGAAAGCCTACCTTGTGTCTTGTTTATTTTGCGCGCCTTGCTTGTCTTCGGTCTTCGTCTTGATCTTCGTCTTCAATCCTCAAGAGTTGTCTTCAATCTTCAAACTTCAGATTGCAGCTCTTCGAGTCTTCAAAGGAGAGTTGGAGGCTAGTGTATAAGTGTATGGGGGTGTGTATGAGTGTATAGAAGGTTAGGGTTTAGTGTATGGTGGCTAGGCTTTGGGAAAACCTAGGGAGGCTAGGGTTTATGGAGTGTTTGAGCTCTATATATCGAATTTTGGTGTTTTTAGACTGAGTTTGTGGATCTCTTTCACGCTGGAAGAGGCTCTGTATTTATAGAAAGAGGAATGTACTGGCGCCTATTGCAGTGGCGTCAGGCCAAAAATTACACTGGCGCCACTAGGAGTGGCGCCAGACCATTTTTTAGCTTGGCACCACTACTAGTGGCGCCAGCCATTTAGGAAATGTTTAAGGTTGGCAAACAACGTATTTTTGACTAGATTTGGGCGCCTGTACTAGTGACTACCATGCAATTTTTAGCCTGGCTTCACCAGGAGTGATTTAAGAAAGTCCGGGAAGGAGTTTGGGAGACCGGGAATGACTTGGAAGGTCGAAAAAGAGCAGGAACACTTAGAATGGTGTCCCGAAGGTATTTGACTTGAGAAATGAGGATAGTATTAGTCAGAAGGGTTGACCGAGCCTTTAGGGGCAAAACGGTCAATCAGATCGGAAAGAATCTGCCGGGACAGATGTAAGCACCCCATTTTTGACCGCTCGGCAATCTACACTTCGTCCAGACTTGTTTTCAAGTCATTTTAGGCATATTCCAATCGAATCCAATTCTCTAGTTCCAAATTCCGTCTTTCCATCGCTTTGTGGGCCTATCAGGCCCAAATAGAGGCAAAATGACCAAAATGCCCTTAGGGGCATTGTCCGTTCTTATTCCCCTTTCCAATCCCTCTCTCGAGACAGTTTATTCCTCGAGACGGTCCGAGTAGCAAAACTACTCACAAAACCGTTAGAGTGGCGGAAACACTCACAAAACTGTTAGAGTGGCGGAAACACTCACAAAACCGTTAGAGTAGCGGAAGTACTCACAAAACCGTTAGAGTGGCGGAAACACTCAAAACCCAGGTGCGTCTCTTCGGAGACGGTAAGACCCCTTTCCAATCCCACTCTCGAGACAGTTTATTCCTCGAGACGGTTTCAATCCAGGCACGTCTCTTCGGAGACGGTAAGACCCCTTTCCAATCCCACTCTCGAGACAGTTTATTCCTCGAGACGGTTCCAACCCAGGCACGTCTCTTCGGAGACGGTAAGACCCCTTTCCAATCCCTCTCTCGAGACAGTTTATTCCTCGAGACGGTCCGAGTAGCAAAACTACTCACAAAACCATTAGAGTAGTGGAAATACTCACAGAACCGTTAGAGTAGCGGAAATACTCACAAATCATCAACCCCGTCCGAGTAGCGGAAATACTCACACCGTTTGAGTGGCGGAAACACTCAAAACCTAGGTCAACACCAGTGGCTGTTAGCCCACTTCGGTGGAAAAGGACCAAACTACCCTTAGGACCTTTTCCGAGACTTTCTGGTCAAGATGACCATTTTGCCGCTAGGCATCCGAACGCCCTGGGAACCACACCGGCTCTGGGTATCAAACCGGTAACCCTCTGAGATTGCTTTTTATAGTGCTCTCAACCTTCCCTTCTCTTTCCGGATCATTCCGAGTCAGTTCCGGCCAACCCAGTACAAAATGACCGTTTTGCCCCTAGAGGGCCGGTCTCCTTCTTCAACCACACCGGCTCTGGGTATCAAACCGGTAATGACCCGGGAATACTTTTTATAGTGTTCTCAACCTTCCTTTACCTTTTCGGACCATTCCGAGTCAGTTCCAGCAAACCCTGTGCAAAATGACCGTTTTGCCCCTAGTGGGCCAGTCTCCTTTTCCGACCACGCCGGCTCTGGGAATCCAACTGGAAACCTCTGGGAACATTCTAAATAATGTTTCCAGATCCCAAGTCTTCTTCCGTGACAGTTTGAGTCTGTCCCGGCAGTTTTTCGGTCCGGTTGACCGTTTTGCCCCTAAAGGCTCGGTCAACCTTTCCGACACATCTTATCCTCACTTTTCAAGTCAAATACCTCCAGGACACTATTTTAAGTGTTCCTGCTCCTTTCCGGCCTTCCGGGTCACTCCCGGCTCCTTCAAATCATTCCCGGACTTTCCAGAGTCACTCCTAGTGAAGCTAGGCTAAAGTTTACATGGTAGTCACTAGTACAGGCGCCCAAATCTAGTCAAAGATACGTTGCTTGCCGACCTTAATTGTTTCCTAAATGGCTGGCGCCACTAGTAGTGGCGCCAAGCCAAAAAATGGCCTGCCAGTGTATAATTTGGCCTGGCGCCATTGCAACAGGCACCAGGTTTGTCTTCCCTCTGTAAATACAGAGCCTCATTCAACGTGAAAAGGGTCTGCAAACTTAACCTAAAAATCCTATATTTCAATACACAGAGCTCGAGCATCTTCTAAACCCTAGCCTCCCTAGGTTTTCTCAAACCCTAGCCACCCTACACAAACCCTAGCCTCCCATACACTTATACACTCCCCTATACACTCATACGCTAGCCTTCAACCATCCTTTGAAGACTTGAAGAGTTGCCATCCAAAGCTTGAAGACAACTCTTGAAGTCTGAAGGTGAAGATCAAGACAAAGACTGAAGACCAAAGATTGCACGGCGCGCAAAATAAACAAGAAACAAGGTAGGCTCCCTCTTTAATTTTCTGCACTTCCCCCCTCTCTCTTCTCTCTCTAACCCACTTGGGTTTTCTCTATTTTAATCCCCCATCTCTTTCCCTCCCTTTCTTTGCATGCTTGAAACAAGGGGACTCCCGGTCCATGTGTAGGATTAGATTGTTGGAGAGTCACCGTGTCGGGGGCTTTCTTCTAGTCTAACCAAAGACCACGTGGGTCCGGCCCCCTTAATTATGTGGTGAAGCCTTAACCTTGTATGTTCACGACCCCAAATTGCATTGTGCATATCATAGTCTTGCATCTTCCAAAATTCGTTTTCAAAAAGTTGTTTTCAAAAATCGTTTTCAAACTTGTTTTCAAAATTGCATCAAAATCTCTTTTTCAAAAGCTTGTTTTCAAAACCACAATTCTATGGTGATTCTAGCCTTTCCATGGCTAGGGTTGCTTTAGGAAAGTGTTACATTAAAAGTGACCTTTTTGGTCTATATTTTCAAATCTTATTGTTTTTCAAAACCGCTTTCCTAAAAGTGGTTCTAGCCTTCTTATGGCTAGAATCGCTTTAGGAAAGTGAGACGTTTTTATATCTTCTAAAAAATTTCTCTTCAAAAATCTCTTCCTAAAAATCTCTTTTTCAACATACTTTCCTAAAACTCTCCTTTCCAAAATTGTTTTCAAAAACTCCCTTCCAAAATCTATTTTTTTTAAAAACTCCCTCTTTCAACTCCTTTCCAAAATCCTCTAACCAAAATCCACTTTCTAAAAACGTTCCCCAATAATTTTTCCAAAAACTCTCTTCAACAATCTTCCACCAAAAACCTTCCTAGAAAAACTCTCTCCAAAAATCTTTCCAAAAACTCTCTTTCCAAAATCTCCCTTTTAGAAATTCCCCTGTAAGATTTTCTTTCCAAAATTTACGTTTCTAAAAACACACTTTCCAAAACTCCTTCTTTTTAAAATCTTTTTCCAAAAACTCCCTCTTCAAATTCGTTTTCCAAAAATTCCTCCCTAGGATTCCTTTCTAGAAAGCCTTGGTTTCCAAAAACGCACTTTCCAAAAACTCTTTCCTTAGAGCCCAAGTCAAGCCCTAGAACCCGCAATTAGGAAACCTTAATTTTCTTTCCAAAAACATGGTTTTCAAACTTTACCCCAAACCTAGGTTTCCAAAGCCTCTTGTTTTCACATCCAAACGATACACGTTTCCAAAACCTCTTTTTTACGTCGAAACTATAATTTCTCAAAACTAGGGTTTTTAGAATCTCCCTTTCCAAATCTTTACCAAATCCTATCTTCCCTTTAGGAAACCAAATCAAATCTCCCGTTTAGGAAACTAAATCCAATCCCCCGTTTTTGGAAACAAATCCCAATTCAACTTCTTCCTAATTTCCTACCTTCCTAAACCATAAGTTTCCTAAACCTAAACTCTAAATCTTTCTTTAAAATTCAAAATCCAACTATTTCCTAATTCAAATCCTTCCTAATCTTCTCATTTCCTAAATCTTAAGCTTCCAAAACTTGAACATAAAAATCTTTCCTAAGTTTTAAAACTCAACTTTCAAATCTTTCCTAATCCAACCCTTTCCTAATTCAACCCCCTTCCCAAATCTTAACTTTTCAAACCTAGGTTTTCAAACTCTTCCTAAACTCAAACCTTTTCTAATCTCAAGATTTTCTAAAATTCTAAAACTTTCTAAATCCTAAACTTTCTAAATTTCAAATCTTTCCAAATTCAAAACTTTCTAAATTTGAAACTTTCTCAAGTTAAATCTTTCTAAACCTAAATCTCTCCAAAATTCTAAACTTTCCAAAACTTTAAAATCCTTTCAAATCTAAGACTTTTCTAAACTTCAAAATCTTTCTTAATTCAAACATTTCCTAAACTGAAAACTTTCCTTTTTCAAACCTTTCCTAAAACGAAACTTTCTTATTTTCAAAATTTTCTTGTTTTCAAAGTTTTCCAAATTCGAAACTTCCCTTTTTCAAAATGTTCCAAAATTCAAAACTTTCTTAACTTGAAACTTTCTAAGTCTTTCTTAAACTAAACTTTTCCTAATTCAAAACATTTCTAAATTCAAAACTTTCAAATTTTCAAAACTTTTTAATTTTCAAAACTTCCCTAATTCAAAACTTTCCTAATTTGAAAACCTTTCCTATTTCGAAAACTTTCTAAATTCGAAACTTTCTTAAACCTAAAACTTTCCTAAATCAAAACTTTCCAAAAATGAAACTTTCCTAATTCGGAACCTTCCTAAATCGGACATTTCCTAATTCGAACCTTTCCTAAATCCAATATTTCCTAATCTCCTAAGCCTTCCAAGTCAAGTCGAATCTTTCCTAAGTCTCTTCTCTTTCCTAAGTCTAGGTTTCTTAAACCTCCATCTTTCCAAGTCTTACTTTTTCAAATCAAAATTCAATCTTTTCAATTCCAAAATTCCAAATTCCAATTTTCAATCCTCTATTCAAAGTCCAATCTCTCAATCTTCCAATTCAATCTCTTTCTTCCAATCCAACAATCTCTTTTTAATCGGACTCCGGTCCGAACTATGATTGACCTGATTCCTCCAAAGGGATACGTAGGCAACCTTTATAGGTGCGGTCATAACACTTTTCAAACTTTCAATTCCACCCTCATGGGTGTGGTTTTCAAAATCTATTTCCAAATCTCCAATTTCAATCAATTTTCAAACTTCCAATTTCAAATTTCTATTTCCAAATTTTCAAACTTTCCAATTTCAATTCTATCACATCAAATCTTTTTCAAATCAAATCAATTTCTTTCCAAATCTATTTTTTTTCAATTCTCTTATCTTGCACTTGCATCTCATGCATCATATTTATTTCAAGCATGATTTTTCTAAAGTGAATAGGGTTGAACACATGTTAATTAAAGACTCTCATAGGTGAATCTAGGGTAGATTGACATGTAGGTACCGAAAGGGCAGGGTAGGGTGATAGCTTAGTGCGTCTTCCCTACACGTAACCAACCTCCGAACCTAGGATCACCGATTTCAAAGACCAAAAAAGGAGTTATTTTTCTAAAAAGGGCTAAATGTTTTCCAAAGGTTGCCAAACAACCTATTTTTCTTAAAAACCCTCTCTTGAGGAGATATTTTCAAATCGTTTTCCAAAACCCTAAGTGTAGTCTTCGGATCATGCTTAGTTTTTAGGTGACCTAACTCACTTTAATCAAGTTAGGTGGCGACTTCGAATCTTTTTCAAAAGCCCTTTATTCAAACCTGTTTTTCAATTCAAACCTAGTCGCACTCATTGTTCTAGGAGGGTGAGTTCTAACGAGAGAGTACAGCATTTTTCCCGCTTGGGTGAGTATTCCTTGAGTGCGAAAAATCTGGGCGGGACAACGGACTCGGATTGTCTTGGAAGAAGACTCAAGATTCAGAAACATTATTCAGAATGTTCCCAAAGGTTGCTAGTTTGATACCCAAATCCAGTGTGGTCGGGAAAGATGACCGGCCCACCAGGGGCAAAACAGTCATTTCGTATTGGGTTTGCCGGAACTGACTCGGAATGATCCGGAAAGGACAAAGAAAGGTTGAGAATACTATAAAAAGCATTCTCAGGAAGTTACCAGTTTGATACCCAAAGCCGGTGTGGTCAGAAAAGGAGACCGGCCCACTAGGGGCAAAACGGTCATTTTGTACCGGGTTTGCCGGAACTGACTCGGAATGATCCGAAAAGGAAAAGGAAAGGTTGAGAATACTATAAAAAGCATTCTCGGGAGGTTACTGGTTTGATACCCACAGCTGGTGTGGTTGGAAAAGGAGACCGGCCCACTAGGGGCGAAACGGTCATTTCGCACCGGGTTTGCCGAAACTGACTCGGAATGATCCGAAAGGATAAAGAAAGGTTGAGGACACTATAAAAAGAATTCTCGGGAAGTTACGGGTTTGATACCCAGAGCCGGTGTGGTCGGAAAAGGTGATCGGCCCTCAAGGGGCAAAACGGTCATTTTGCACCGGGTTTGCCGGAACTGACTCGGAATGATCCGAAAAGGTAGAGGAAGGTTGAGAATACTATAAGAAGTAATCTCAGAAGGTTACCGGTTTGATACCCAGAGCCGGTGTGGTTCCCGGGGCGTTTGGATGCCTAGGGGCAGAATGATCATCTTGACTGGAAAGTCTCGGAAAAGGCCCAAGAGACAGTTTGGTCATTTTTCACCGAAGTAGGCTAGCAGGCACTGGTGTTGACCTGGGCTTTGAGTGTTTTTGTCACTCTAACGGCGGTCATCGTGACACAGGGGTTTGTTGGCAATTCCATATGTCAACCTGTTTGCGAGTATTTCCGCTACTCTAACGGTTGCGATCATTCCCGAGACTGCCTAATCTCGGGAAGCTGCTAAAGGGGACTTAGCGCCTGAGAAGTCAATTTTCTCAAAAGGCGTGCCTAAACGGACATTTCTACATTGGTAGGCTAGCAGGCACCAAAGGTCGACCGTTCTACCATCTAGGGGACTTGGGGTCTCGTCTCGGTCGACAGGTTTAAAGGGACTTACCATTTCAAAGAGTTTTTCTTCAAAAAATGTGCCAAACTATCTCGAGGAATAAACTATCTCAAGAGAGGGATTGGAATTAGAAAGGGGTCTTATCGTTTTCGGAAAGACGTGCCTGATTGCGAACCGTCTCGAGGAATAAACTGTCTCGAGAGAGGGATTGGAAAGGGGTCTTATCATCTTCAGAAAGACGTGCCTGAGTTAGAACTATCTCGAGGGATAAACTATCTCGAGAGAGGGATTGGAAAGGGGTCTTATCATCTTCGGAAAGATATGCCTGATTTAGAACCGTCTCGAGGAATAAACTGTCTCGAGAGAGGGGTTGGAATTGGAAAGGGGACTTATCGTCTTCGGAAAGACGTGCCTGATTTGGAATCGAAAAGGGGACTTACCGTCTTCGGAAAAACGTGCCTAATTTGGAATAAATTTACCATCTTGAGGAATCAACTGTCTCGAGAGAGGAGTTGGAGTTGGAATTGGAAAAGATAATGCCCCTAAGGGCATTTTGGTCATTTTGTCTCTATTTAGGCCTAGTGGGCCCGCGAGGCAATGGACAGACGGGATTTGGACTTAGAGAGTTAGTTTCAATTAGAATACGTCCATATTGACTTGAGTACAAGTCTGGACGGAGTGTAGACTGTCGAGCGGTCAAAAATAGAGTGCTTACATGGTCATCACAGGCGGCAAAACCAATGGTTGATACAGGTATTGCACGATCGGTTGTACGCAAGAGACACTGAGGTAACTTTCCTGGAGATACAGCTAGCAGTGGTTCGATCAACACATGATAGCTCACCTTTGAGTACTTCGAAGGGACATAAGCAGTCACAAGAAACAAACTTGAGAAAAGTTAAATGAAACTAACAGTGAAAGGAAAAATTACTCCTTTTGGTTTGATACTCTGACTGATTTATTATCTTGTGAAGGGAACCTTTGCTTCTTTTAACCTTAATTGGGCTAATCCGGAGAATGCTTTTCAAGACACCTTTTGACTTTCTCACTGCTACTTTCATACTCATGATTTTTGGGAATGCTCATGCCTCGGATTATCTCTTATGCCCCAACCCCCCTCCCCCCCCCCCCCCCCCCCCTTTTTTTTTTTGCTATTTTTACTACTAGCACCCGTGAGGGTTTTCGCCAGTCCCAGCTCTATCATTTTTGCACCAAGGCACCTTTGCAGGTTTTCACCAAGGTCGACAGTTTTGTATCTTGCCACATTCCTACTCTTTTACCTATGGCGCCCTTTCAAGTTTTCTCCAAATCCTCGAGAATGTGCTTATTTTCTCTCTTCTTCCTCTCTCTTTCCTTAGCCTGGTCCCTGGTTTTTGTCAGGAAACTTCAAAATACTACTCGCGTCATCTCCTAGCCTTCCTTGCTGTGAGCGTATTTTTGGTAAACTCATTTGGACTAAGCAATTTAATTCAGATATGAAAGGACTTTAGGGTTCGCTATGTAGGTTTTCACTTTTGAAAGAAAAGAAAATGGCTCAAACCTACCATTCTACTAGTGATCACTGATAATGATTTTTGGTCTACTAGCACTTTTCTGCATATTCTTATCTTTCTTTTGATACTTTAAACCCCCCCCCCCTTTTTTGGAAATAGCAATGTTTATGATAGTGCTTTTGCGGACTTGGAATAATAGCACTTTAGGGGTCCCCCCTTTCTTATTTTTTTTAATTATTACGCATATCCTTAGTGCTCTATCTTGTCCTAGCATGATCACCCAGTGAGGAGATGTCTTTGAAAGAAAGTAATCGGCTCTAAGGGTTTGACAAAGGTTGTTTTTTTTCTAACTGTATGGGAGATGAAACGAGAGCCTCTTGTCATTTCAAAATTAAATTGCTTAGTCCATAAAGCTTTACCGTTGAAATCATACCCAACTAATTAGCTGAGATTAGGGAAAGTAAATTTTATTACTTCTGCACAGAAACCAGAGGCCTAGCTTTTGGAATCATATGTAGTAGTGTTTAACGGCATCTGAATTCAACGGACTAGGGAATTCCTGGCCATCCATTTCGTCCAAAATGAGAGCTCGTCTAGACAAGACCTTCTTTATCATGAACGATCCTTTATAGTTTGGAGCAAATTTCCCTTGTGCTGCTTCTTGATGGGAAAATACCTTTTTTAGTACCAAAGCCACACCTTCTTATCAAATGCCCTAGCCATTCGTCTTCTGTAGCACTGAGCGTGATAAACTACAGCTAATCGCTTTTCATCTAGTAGGCATAGTTGAACATACCGGCCTTTGATCCACTTTGCTTCATCCAACTTAGTTTCCATTATGATCCTTAGGGAAGGAATCTCAATCTCAATGGGGATGACTGCCTCTGTGCTGTAGACCAGCTCGAAAGGAGTACCTCCAGTGGAAACTCTCATGGTAGTTCGGTAGGCATTCAGTGCAAAGGGAAGTTTCTCGTGCCAATCTTTGTAATTGTCAACCATCTTTCAGAGTATTCTCTTGATGTTTTTGTTCGCTGCTTTTACTACTCCATTCATCTGAGGCCGATAGGTAACTGAATTTCGGTGAGTAATGCAAAACCTTTGGCACAATTTTGATACCAACTCATTATTTAGATTGGAGGCATTGTCAGTGATGAGTGATTCGGGAATCCCATATCGGCATATTATATGATTTTTTATAAACTTTTCCATGACCTCCTTGGTGACACGAGCATAGGAAACTGCTTTCACCCACTTAGTGAAGTAATTGATGGCAACTAGGATGAATCGATGACTGTTAGAGGCTTTAAGGGTGATAGGGCCAATCATATCTATCCCCCACATAGAAAAAGGCCAAGGGGACGACATAGAATGGAGTTCTATGGGTGGTGCTTTGATCTTATCCCCATGTATTTGGCATTTATGACATCGGAGAACGTACTTAACACAATCTGACTCCATTGTTGACCAGTAATACCCCGTCCGGAGGATCTTCTTGGCAAGCGTGTGGTCGTTCATATGGGGACCACAAACTCCCTCGTGTACTTCCTTCATGATAATTTTGGCTTTGACAGCATCGACGCATTTCAAAGGTCTGAACCACGATCTTCTGAAGAGCTCATTTCTGGCCATAAAGTAATGTCTTGCCAAACAGAAAAAAGTCTTCCTATCTCAATGTGAAGCTATATCAGGGAATGCCCTGATCTGGAAGTACCTCTGGATGTCATAAAACCATGGTTACCCCTCGGGCTCAGTTTTTTTGTGTAGGTAATAGGAAGGGGTGTCTCTGGTAAAGATCTAGAGATGAGGTATTTTGGTGCCCTTGTCAACCTTGATTGCTGTAGCTAAAGTGGCTAAGGCATCAACGAAGTTATTCTTTGCTCAGGGTATGTGGTGGAAATCTTTGCTTCTAATAGTTGACACAAATCCTTGATCTGTTGATGATGCGGGGAAAGTTTGGCTCCCGAGCTTGGTATACGTCCTTGGACTGTTGAATAACCAGATCTGAATCTCCAAAAATAGCTAGCTCGTCAATCTTCATTTCCAATGCTAGTCTTAAAGCAAGGATATAAGCCTCATACTCGGTGATGTTGTTGGTGCACAGTTCTAGTTGTAACTTAACCACAATGGGATAATGACTACCCGTTTCTGGTACTATTACTGCTCCAATACCGACTCCCCTTTTATTAGCAGCTCCATCGAAATACATCCTCCACACAGTTTTTGCCTGCCCTTCAGTCACATCATCAACAGATAGTATATTCTCATCAAGGAATTGAAGCTCCATGGATTTGTAATCATTAATAGGGTTCTCAACCAAATAATCAGCTATTACTTGCCCCTTGACTACTTTACGAGTAGTAAATACAATATCAAACTCTAACAGGATCATGTGCCATTGTGCTATTCTGCTAGACAAGGTTGGCTTCTCAACTATATACTTGAGGGGATTGTAAGCACCCTATTTTTGCCCGCTCGACTATCTTCGAGCTGACTAAGCTCACTTTCACATATCACATGCGTATTTACACTCTAAGCCAGCCTTTTAAACTTGAATTTAGTCCACCAGTCGCTTCCCGGGCCCGTAGGGCCCACTTGAAACAAAATAACCATTTTGCCCCTAGGCATCCGAATGCCCTGAGAACCACACCGGCTCTGGGTATCAAACCGGTAATCTCCTGATATTACTTTTTATAGTATTCTCAATCTTTCCTTATCTTTCCGAATCATTCCGAGCCAGTTCCGGCCAACTCGGTACAAAATGACCATTTTGCCCCTAGTGGGCCGGTCACCTTTTCCGACCACGCCGGCTTTGGAAATCAAATCGGCAACCTCTGGGAACATTCTAAATAATGTTTCCAGATTCCAAGTCTTCTTCTGGGACAGTCCGAGTTCACCCCGGCAGCTTCCCAGTCCGATTGACCGTTTTGCCCCTAAAGGCCCGGTCAACCTTTCCGACACATTTTGTCCTCACCTTTTAAGTCAAATACCTCCAGGACACTATTTTCAGTGTTCCTGCTCCTTTCCGGCCTCCCGGGTCATTCTCGGCTCCTTCAAATCATTCCCGGACTTTCCAGAGTCACTCCTAGTGAAGCCAGGCTAAAAATTGCATGGTAGTCACTAGTACAGGCGCCCAAATCTAGTCAAAGATACGTTGCTTGCCGACCTTAAATCTTTCCTAATTGGCTGGTGGCACCAAGCCAAAAAATGGCCTGGCGCCACTGCAACAGGCGCCAGTGTTGTCCAGCCTCTATAAATACAGAGCCTCATTCAACGTGAAAGGGGTCTGCAAACTTAACCTAAAAATCCTATATTTCGATATACAAAGCTCGAGCATCTCCTAAACCCTAGCCTCCCTAGGTTTTCCAAACCCTAGCCAACCTACACTAAACCCTAGCCTCATATACACTCCTATACATCCCCATACACTTATACACTAGCCTTCAACCATCCTTTGAAGACTTGAAGAGCTGCCATCTAAAGCTTGAAGACAACCCTTGAAGGTTGAAGAAGAAGATCAAGACGAAGACCGAAGACCGAAGTCCGAAGACAGCACAGCGCGCAAAATAAACAAGATACAAGGTAGGCTCCCTATTTAAATTTCCGCACTTCCCCCCTCTCTCTCCTCTCTCCAACCCACTTGGGTTTTCTCTATTTTAATCCCCCATTTCTTTCCCGCCCTTTCTTTGCATGCTTGAAACAAGGGGATTCCCGGTCCATGTGTAGGATTGGGCTATTGGAGAGTCACCGTGTCGGGGGCTTTCTTTTAGTCTAACCAAAGACCACGTGGGTCCGGCCCCCTTGATTATGTGGTGAAGCCTTAACCTTGTATGTTCACAACCCCAAATTGCATTGTGCATATCATAATCTTACATCTTTCAAAATTTGTTTTCAAACTCGTTTTCAAAATCGTTTTCAAACTTGTTTTCAAAATTGCATTAAAATCTCTTTTTTCAAAAACTTGTTTTCAAAATCACAATCTTAGGGTGATTCTAGCCTTTCCATGGCTAGGGTTGCTTTAGGAAAGTGTTACATTTAAAATGACCAATATGGTCCATATTTTCAAAATCTTGTTGATTTTCAAAACCGCTTTCCTAAAGTGGTTCTAGCCCTCTTATGGCTAGAATCGCTTTAGGAAAGTGAGATGTTTTCATACTTTCCAAAACTCTCTCTCTTCAAAGATCTCTTCCTAAGAATTTCTTTTTCAACATACTTTCTTAAAACTCTCCTCTTCAAAATTGTTTTCGAAAACTCCTTCCCAAAATCTATTTTTCAAAACTCTCTTTTTCAACTCCTCTCCAAAATCTTTTCTTCAGAATCCACTTTCTAAAAACATTCCCCACAACTCTTTCCAAAAACTCTCTTCCCAAAATTTTTCTTCTAGAAACTCTCCTCTAGGATCTTCTTTCCAAGATCTACGTTTCTAAAAATGCACTTTCCAAAACTCCTTCTCTTTAAAATCTTTTTTCAAAAACTCCCTCTTCAGATTCACTTTCCAAAAGTTCCTCCCTAGGATTCCCTTCTAGAAAACCTTCGTTTCCAAAAACGCACTTTCTAAAAATCTTTTTTTCCTTAGAGCCCAAATCAAGCCTTAGAGCCCACAATTAGGAAATCTTAAATTTTCTTCCCAAAAACATGGTTTTCAAACTTTGCCCCAAACCTAGGTTTCCAAAACCTCTTGTTTTCACATCCAAACTATACATGTTTTCAAAACCTATTTTTCTACATCAAAACTATAATTTTTCAAAACTAGGGTTTCTAGAATCTCCCTTTCCAAATCTTTACCAAATCCTATCTTCCCTTTAGGAAACCAAATCAAATATCCCCGTTTAGGAAACTAGATCCTATCCTCCGCTTTTGGAAACAAAATCAAACCTTTTCTTTTAGAGACCAAAACCAATCCCTTCCAAATCCAAATCTTTCCTAATTCAAATCCTTCCTAAACTTCCACTTTCCTAAACCTTAAGTTTCCAAAAACTTGAACATAAAAATCTTTCCTAATTCAACCCCCTTTCCAAATCTTAACTTTCCAAATTCAAGCTTTTAAACCTTTCCTAAATTCAAACCTTTCTTAATTTCAAGATTTTTTTAAAACTCTAAAACTTTCTAAAATCTTAAATCTTTCTAAACTCTAAAACTTTCTAAATCCTAAACTTTCCAAATTTCAAATTTTTTCAAATCCAAAGTTTCCTAAATTCAAAACTTTCTTCAGTTAAATCTTTCTAAACTTCCAAGCTTTCTAAATTCTAAATCTTTCCAAAACTTCAACATCTTTCCAAATCCAAAACTTTCCTATTTTCAAAACTTCCTTATTTTCAAAACCTTTCCTTTTTCAAAACCTTTCTTAAAATGGAGCTTTCTTAATTTAAAACTTTCTAAACTCAAAGCTTTCTTAATTCAAAACTTTCCCTTTCTTAATTCAAACATTTCCTAAGTTGAAAACTTCCCTTTTTCAAACCTTTCCAGAAACGAAACTTTTCAATTTTCAAAACTTTCCTATTTCAAAACTTTCTAAATTCAAAACTTTCCAATTTTCAAAACTTCCTAATTTCAAAACCTTTCCTAAAACAACACTTTCCTAAGTTGAGACTTTCTTAAACCTAAACCTTTCCTAATTCAAAACTTTCCAAAAGTGAAACTTTCCTAATCCAAATCTTTCCTAAATTCCAAGTTTCTAAATCTTTCCAAATCTTTCAAATCCAACATTCCAATCCAATCTTTCTTAATCTCAAGTCTTTTCTAGGTCTCCTATCTTTCCTAAGTCTAGGTTTCCTAAACCTCTATCTTTTCACAACCAAGTCTTTCCAAAATCAATCTTTCCAAAGCAAGTCCAATCTTCTCAATTTCAATTTCCAGTCTCCTCTCCTAATTTCAAATCAAATCCAATTTTCAATTCAATCTCTTTCTTCCAATCCAATCTCTCTCTTCAAATCAATCTCTTTTCAATCGGACTCCAGTCCAAACTACGACTGACCTGATTCCCCCAAAGGGATACGTCGGCAGTTGCAATACTTTTCAAACTTTCAATTCCACCCGCATGGGTGCGGTTTTCTAAATCTTTCCAAATCTCAAATTCAAATCTATTTTCAAAATTCTAATTTCAAAATTTCTATTTTTAAATTTCTATTTCCAAATTTTCAAACTTTCCAATTTCAATTCCATCTCTTCAAATTTATTTTCAAATCAAATTCTTTCTAAATTTATTTCCAAATCTATTTTTCAATTCTCCTAACTTGCACTTGCATATCATGCATCATGATAATTTTCAAACATTATTTTTTAAAGTGGATAGGATTGAACCATTAGTTAGTTAAAGACTCTCATAGGTAAATTTAGGGTAGATTGACATGTAGGTACCGAAAGGGCGGGGTAGGGTGATGGCTTAGTGTGTCTTCCCTACATGTAACCAACCTCCGAACTTAGAATCACTGTTTTCAAAGACCAAAAGGAGTTATTTTTCAAAGAAGGGCTAAATGTTTTCCAAAGGTTGCCAAACAACCCGTTTTCCTAAAAAAACCCTCTCTTGAGGATGTTTTCCAAAATCGTTTTTCAAAAACCCTAAGTGTAGTCTTCGGATTACTCTTAGTTTTTAGGTGACCTAACTCACCTTAATCAAGTTAGGTGGCGACTCCGAATTTTTTTTCAAAAGCCCTTCATTCAAACCAGTTTTTCAATTCAAACCTAGTCGCACTCATTCTTCTAGGAGGGTGAGTTCTAGCGAGAGAGTACAGTGTTTTTCCCACTTGTGTGTGTATTCCTCGAGTGCGAAAAATTTGGGCGTGACAGGGATCTATCTAAGAGATGAGGAAGGTGGTATGGTAGAGCATGTAATGTCGAAGCATGTGGGCTGCCCAGGCTAACGTGCAGCAAGTTTTCTCGAGATCAAAATACTTTATTTCATATGACAGGAACTTTTTGCTGAGGTAATAAATGGCTTGCTCTTTCCTCCCTTTTTCATCATGTTGCCCTAAAACATACCTTATGGAAGTATCGAAAACTGACATATACATCAATAGAGGGCGCCCCCGGGTAGGTGCCACCAGGACTGGAGGGTTCCGTAGATATTCTTTGATTCTCTCGAAGACTGTTTGGCAATTATCATCCCATTCTTTTGGAACATCTTTCTTGAGGAGTTTGAAAATAGGTTCGCAGAGATGGGTCATTTAAGCGATGAACCTCCTGATGAAGTTTAATTTTTCTAAAAAGGACCGGATCTCTTTTTCCCCTCTCGGTGCTGGCATTTCAACGATGGACTTGACTTTGGCAGGATCGATCTCTATCCCCTTTTCATTGACTATAAACCTTGGAGATACTCTGAACGTGCATTTTGTAGGATTCAGCTTGAGTTGGCATTTACGGAGACGATCAAACACCTTTTGTAAGTTAAACAAGTGGTCTTTCCATTGTTTGGACTTAACAATCATGTAATCCACATAAATTTCCACTTCTTGATGCATCATATCATGAAGCAAGGTCACCATGGCCTTTTGGTAGATTGCCCCTGCGTTGCGAAGTCCAAATGGCATAACTTTATAACAATACACTCCCCAGGGAGTGATGAAAGTAGTCTTTTCTCGATGTTCTTTAGCTAACTTGATTTTGTTGTACCCTGAAAAGCCATCCATGAAGGAAAATATTTCATGACCGGCCGTGTTGTCAACGAGTAGGTCTATGTGTGGGAGAGGAAAATCATACTTTAGACTGGCCTTATTCATGTCCCAAAAATCGATAAATGTTCACACTTCACCGTCTTTCTTGGGTATAGGGATAATGTTAGCTAGCCATTGGGGATGCCCTACTACTTGCAAAAATCCTACTTGGAACTGTTTAATCACTTCTTCTTTAATTTTTAGACTCCATTCTGGCTTTAATTTCCTTAACATTTGCTTAAAGGGTTTCATCTATGGGTCTAAGGGTAATTGGTGTTCAACAATGGATTCATCCAGCCCAGACATGTCTTGATAAGACCAAGCGAAAACATCTAAGTATGTGCGTAACAGTTCCAATAATTCTTTGCGCTACCATTGATCTAATCCTATGTTGATTATGAGTTTTTTTGGATCCCCTTTATCCCCCAAATTGACTATTTCTATTTCCTCAATGTTGGGGTGTTACGATTCTCATGTCTTTCTATTTGCTCTCGAGTGTCCTTTGGTATTTTTTCTGAATAATTCACATGCACTGTAACTCCCAGGTGTTGGTAATCAAACTCAGTGTTAAAGTCATTATTTATCAGGATTGGCATTCTCTGGATTAGATGAGTAAGGCGTCGAATGCAAGGGTCCCTAACATGGAAAATAGTGTAAAATGAATCAAACAAAAAGAAATAATTTCTACTAACAACAAACTAATTTAAAGCTTAAGACAAGTAAATTAGAAAGACAGCGTTTGTTTATAGCAAGTCAGATGCTCTAGGATTTTGCTCGAGCGAGCTTTGTACCGAAACTTGCTAGCATAGATGATGTACTCACTGGCCCAATTATGTAAGTTCTTGCTTGGCAACATTGCTTGAATGGACCCATCTTAAGTTATTCCAACGTCAGCTGTCATAACGGGTATTTATTCTTGAACTTTCCTCTTCTTCGAGCCTTTATCTGATGCAGACACTCCCTTTCCTATATCTAACTGCTCGAATTGATCCAAGATCTCCATGGTAGCTTTCTTTTCAGCCCCCTTCTTCTGTGCTGCTTCTCTTATCTCTTTTCTTGTAGGTTCATACCCCAATCCAAAGGTGGGTTCGGTTGACGGTATTTCTATGACCTCAGGCCTTCCTTGTAAATATTTCCCTAAGCCTTTCCCCGGATGGAATCCATTTGTTTTGAAGTACCACACTATCATCTGAGAATTCTGAAAACACTTCGGCTCCACTTGATCTTCCTTCTGTATGATAGTGATATATTCGAATGACTAAATGTAGGAGGGCGATTCAGTGTTAAGTGGGACAATATCAACTTTGTATATGGTGAATTCTTTTTCAGCAAAAAACAGAAATCAACTTGGAACCTACAATAAACTTGACTTTCTAATGAAGGCTAGAAAGGACTGTGCCCGCCGAATGAATCCAAGGTCATCCTAAGAACAAATTATAGACAACCGGAATATGCAAGACTTGGAACTTGATTGTGAAAGTTACTGGCCCTATCTTAATGGGCATTTCAATTTCCCCCATAGTTTCCCTTTGGGAACCATCAAAGGCACGAATGACCGTAATGTTGTTATTCAAATAGGTTTTGTCCCTTCCAAGAATTTCTAGGGTAGAATATAGGCAAACGTTCAAAGCTGACCCATTATCTATTAGTACTTTGGCTACCATTTTTCCTCTTATTCTTACAACAATATACGAAGCACGGGTATGGCCAGTTTCGTTGGTAGGGATCTCATCATCAGAGAAAGTAATGATATTCGGAGCCATGATGAGGCTCACCATGTTATGTAGGTTATCGGGCATAAAATTTTCAAGCACATGAGCATCTTTGAGGGTCTTTAGCCAAGCATCTCGGTATACTTCAAAGGTGAGTAGCAAGCCTAACATTGAAATGTGGGCCGGGGCTTTTCGAAGTTGTTCCATGATGTTGTAATTAACCTTTCCTAAAGCTTTGGTGAATTCTGACATCTCTTGATATGTTGGTTGGTTGGAGCTTTTCCCCTTTTTATCTTTTCCCTTCCTTTTTCTTTCCACTTCAACAGAGGTGTAGAGTCGCCCTCTCTAAGCCATCCCTCTTATTTCTGCTACAGCCTCTCTGATGCTTTTATTAGGTGGATAATTCCATGGGACACTAAGAAGATTGGATATTCGTGATTGGGTTATAATAGGAAGAGTTATCTTTAGGTTTACGGGCAAAGGAATTACCATAAGTGAAGGGTAGGTGAGAACGAGCAAGGTGGTGGGCACAATTGGTTTCTTTGGTAGGACTAAGGGTAATGTGGGTCGTATGGCTCCTTGGGAGTTGGCTTGAGGTTCAGGCCTAGCCATGGCGACCATGGGTTCGGGTTCAGGTAAAGGAGTAAGGATAAGGTGGTAATAGGGGGGATTAAGTAAGGTTTCAGTGGTTAGGTTCATGTTGGATTGATGAGGTTGTATGGTTAGGAGGGAATGGTTTTGGTATTCGAGTTCTTTTAGGATATAAGTTGTCCCTTTTGGAATTGCAATAGATGGGTTATGCGGGGTGCCTCTGTTAGAAATCTTGCTTTCCAGTGGTATACTCTCTTGCAGTTTGTGAATCATGGCTGTTACTAGCACGAAAGATGTTGAGCTAATATTTATTTTCCTTGCCTATAAAGATGAAATGAAAATGAGGACACCAATCACAAGTTAGTGTCTGATTAAAGAAAACCTTCTGTGATGCATGTCCTAGGGGAGTTCCATCTTGAGAGGGAGACTAAACATGATGAATTTGGCCCACTTCTCGGAGATAAGGGGTTTGTCCCTATATATGGATACCTTGCTGTTAGGTGGGAACATTATTCATTCATACATTCAATTGCGAAAATTAAAAGAATACATGGAACTTTGAATTTTGAATACAAGAGGAAACAACGTACACTTTAATTGGGGGAAGGGAAACATTTTCCTTTGGACTTCCATCTATCTAATTTTACATATGAAATCCTAAACTACTCTTAAGTCTTTAGATTTGCCTTCTTTGGATTTGATTTCAAGAAGGTCGTTGAGAGACTTTGTTGATAGATTGCCCATTGTCTTCTTGTCAACCCTATCTCTGTGAGCATAGAGGGATTGGGGCCCCTCTTATGGAATGAATATGCATGCTATGAATCCTTAGGGTTACGTGAGAACCCTTAGGGTTTGGTAGGTTTAATGCAAGGGAGAGTAACCGTAGTGTCACTCTCGGTGGGTTAATCATATGCACGAGAATGCAGTGACTTGAGTTACTTCAGAACTCTTGTCTTGAACATGGATGCAGAGAGAATGCCATTGCAAAGTAAATATGTATGCATGTGCAGTTAGACAAACATTATAACAGTAAGAATACAGTCATTATAACAACAAGAATAAACAAATATAGAGGGAAGTAAAAGCAGTAGCCCATTCCTCCATGGTTTTGAAATCAGTGCGCGTGTCTTAAATCCCGTAAAGGTTCAGCTATACATGGTGTCTACATGAGTATAAGGTTGAGGGTTTACTAATGCATCCTAAGAAGGCTCGGTTCCCAGATCTTCAAACCTAGGCCCACTCCCGAGGTGGTGCTATGATCGGTTGGTGATCCGAGTGGGGGAACCATCAAGAGGCCATAGGCGAAGAAATTGACACAGCATCTTGCTCACAACCAATATATTGTTTTCCCTTCTAACTATAAGGGATATATCAGGGTAGAGACTGCAAATATGCAAAATGCAAGTGGACGTGCAGTGCGTGTGTGATTTTAAAAATTGGAGGAAAGAGCCCAACAACTCCCATCCATCTTGTCCATTCCATACATTCATTCATACATGGCAGTTAACATAACATGAAACAAATATGAACAAAGGTTCACCTAAAAATAAACATGCAAAAGTTAGTACCTTGAATAACAAACTTAATGCAAAATTGAATAATTGAATGTAATTGAAAGCAAGTAATGACATGTTTTTTTAAAACAACTTGGAAAAACTTGATTTAGAAAGTTTAGAGTGGATAGAATTGGACAAATTAATCAAAGACTCCAAATAGGTGAGGGTAAAGAGATATGAGAATGGCCTAACCCTCTAAGCATCCCCAGTGGAGTTGCTAGCTGTCTTGCCCTGATTTTTCGCACTCGAAAAAGACAAGTGAGAAAAACACAGCACCCTCTCGTTAGAACTCATCCTCCTAGAAGGACGAGTGCGACTAGGTTTGAATTGAAATGATTAAGGGCTTTTGGAGAACAATTTGGAGTTGCCACTTGACTTGATGAAGGTGAGTTAGGTCACCTAAAACTAAGCACAATCCGAAGATTACACTTAGGGTTTTTGAAAAGGATTTTGAAAACTTCCTCAAGAGAGGATTTTTTTGAAAATAGGTTTTTTGGCAACCTTTGAAAAAATGTAAGCCTTTTTTTTTAAAACAACTTCGTTTTGGTCTTTGAAACTAGTGATCTAGATTCAGAGGTTGGTTACGTGTAGGGAAGACGCACTAAGCTATCACCCTACCCCTCCCTTGCACTACTTACATGTCTATTCACCCTAGGTTCACTCATTCAAAATCCTTTATTAATATATGTCTAATACTATCCACTTTAGAAAAGAATTTTGAAAAGAGAAGTTTGACATGATGTATGATATGCAAGTGCATGAATTTGATTTGATTTTGAAAGTAGATTTGAAAAAACTTGATCGGATTTTGAAAAGAGATTTGAAAAGAACACTTGATTTGAAATCGGAAAGTAAGTTTTAGAAATTGAAAATAGGGATTCGAAAATAGATTTTGGAGTTTGAAACTTAAAATAGATCATGGAATTAAAAACTCAAAAAATGTTATGGATTTAGAAACTTAAAAAAAGTTATGAAATTAGAAACTTGAAAGAAATTATAGAATTGGAAATTTGAAAATAATTATGAAATTGAAAACTTAGGAAAAGTTATGACCGCACCCATGAGAGTTGCCTACGTATCCCTTTTAGAGAATCAAGTCAGTCGTAATTTGGACAAAAGTCCAATTGAAAATAAAAGTTTGATTTGAAAAGATTTTGATTAGAAAAGAGTTTGATTTGAAAAAGAGATTTGATTTGAAAAGAATTTGATTTGGAATGGATTTAGAGAAGTTAAAGTTTAGGAAAGATTGGACTTTAGAAAGCTTTAGAATTTTGGAAAGTTTGAACCTTGGAAAGTTTCTTTTTAAGAGAAAGTTGATTTTGGAAACATTTGAATTTGGAAATTTGAAATTAAGAAAGATTTAATTTAGGAAAATTTTGAATTAGGAAAGATTAGATTATGAAAGATTTGAATTTAGAAAATTTCAACTTAAGAAAGTTTTGAATTTAGAAAGTTTTAAAATTAGGAAAGTTTTGGTTTTGGAAAGATTTCAATCTAAGAAAGATTTGGAATTTGAAAAGTTTGATTTAAGAAAGATTTAGAAAGTTTAGAAATTAGAAAAGGTTTAAATTTAGAAAGATTGGAAAGTTTGAAATTTAGAAAGGTTTGACACTAGGAAATGATTGAATTAAGAAAGATTCAAATTTAGGAAAGATTTGATTTCTATTATCAAAAGGAGATGATTTGATTCTGTTTCCAAAAATGCAATATTGGATTTGGTTTTCTAAGTTGGATGACTAGATTTGACATGGAATTAGAAAGGGTGAGATTTGGAAAACTTGGATTTAGAAAATATGATTTGACATGAAAAAGAGTTTTAGGAAACCTAAGAGTTTGATGTAGAAAATAGAATTTTGAAAAACTATGATTGGATGTGGAAAAGGAAAGTAGAAATTAGGGTTTCCTAACTATTGGCTCTAAGACTTGACTTGGGCTTCAAGAAAAGGAGATTTTTGGAAAGTAAATCTTTTGAAATGAGTTTCTAAGAAGGAAACTTGAAGAGTATTTTTAGAAAGTAGACTTTTGAAGAGAGTTTTTAGAAAGGAGTTTGAAGAGAATTTTTTTTTAAAAAAGTAGATTAGAAAAAGAGATTTTTAGAAAGTAAGTTTAAAAAGAGATTTTTGGAGAGAATTTTAAAAGAGGTTTTGGAAAGGAGATTTTCAAAAAATGATTTGGAAAGAGAATGGAATATGGACTTTTACAAGTCTCTAAAAATATATCACTTTCCTAAAATGACTCTAACCATAGAAAGATTAGAATCATTTTAGGATTGAGATTTTAAAAACAACAACAATTTGAAAATATGGACCATGATAGTCACTTTAAATATAACACTTTCCTAAAGCGACCCTAACCATAGAATGGCTAGGATCACCTTAGAATTGTAATCTTGACAAAAACAATTTAGGGCTAACACTCAAAGCTTATGTAACACTTTCCTATAATAACACTAACCATGAAGTGGCTAGAATCATCTTAAGATTGTGATTTTTTTGGAAGAAGAAGATTTTAATACAAGTTTTGAAAGAGATTTTGATGCAAGTTTTTGAAAAAAAGTTTAGAAAATGTTTTTGAAGGGATATATGAGTATGATATGCACAATGCAAGTGGGGTCGTGAACGTACAAGGCTTAAGTTTCACCATATAATCAAGGGGGCCGAATCCACATGGTCTAAGGTCGAATTAGAGGAAAGCCCCCGACATGGTGACTTTCAACCATTCTTCCTACACATGAACAAGGAAAACCCTTGTTTCAAGCATGTAAGAAATGGGGAAAAAAGATAGGGTATTAAAATAGAAGACAACACAAGTGGGTTAGGAGAGAGAAAAGAGAAAGGAGAAAATCGCATAAACGTAAATAGAAAACCAACCTTGCATCTTCTTTGATATGTTTGCTTTACTTGCTTTACTTCACATTGATCTTCTAGAACTTTGAGATTGCTGCACTTTGAGGCTTCAATGGTGGGCTTGGAGGCTCGTATAGGTGTGTATTGAGTGTATGTATACTATGGTTAAAGTGTATGGGGGCTAGGGTTTGAAGAAGCCTAAGAGAGCTAGGGTTTGGAGAGAGTTCAAGGGCTGTATATCGAGAGAGAGTTTCTGGTGTTAGATTGCTGACCTTTTTTTACGCAGGGAGGAGGCTCTATATTTATAGACAAAAAATTATGCTGACGCCTATTATAGTGACGCCAGGCCATATTTCTAAGTGGCGCCATCCACTTAGAAAATATTTTAGGGCGGTAAGAAATGTAACTTCGACTCTTGATACGCAAGGCAGAAGATTTGGGTGCCTATCCTAGTGACTACCATGCATTTTTTAGCCTAGCTCCACTAGGAGTGACTTAGGAAGGTCTGGGAATGTTCCAGAATGCCAAGAATGGTCTAGAAAGCTAAAAATGGGTGAAAACTCTTGAAATAATGTCCCAGGGGTAACAGACTTGAAAAACAAGATCGACATTGTCGATCGGGCTATTAGGGGCAAAACGGTCAACTAGGCTAGAAAACCACTGAAATGGATTCAGAACAATCCATGAGTAGACTTGAGGGTTGAAAACACTATACAGAGTGCTCCAAGGGACTCCCGGTTTGATACCCAGAGCTAGTGTAGTTAGAAAAGGCAATCGGCCCACCAGGGGTAAAATGGTCATTTTGCACTGTGTTTACCGGAATTGACTCGGAATGATCTGGTAAGGCAGTAGAAGGTCGAGAATACTATTAAAAACATTCTCAAGAGGTTACTAGTTTGATACCCAGGGGCAAAATGGTTATTTTGATCGAATGGTCCCGAAATTGGCCTGAAACTGACTGGAAAGCACTTAAACATGTCAGATTATCTTTAGGACAATCCTAGAAGGGTGGACTTACCATTCTAAGGACTTAGGTACTTTCTCGAGAAATGTGCTAAAAATGATCAAAGGGGCAGTTTGGTCATTTTTCACCAGAGTTCGCTAACAGGCACTGGTCCTGACTCGGGTTTTAAGTGTTTCCGTCACTCTAACGGTTTGTGACGAGTTGTTTTCCAAAGGTATCTCATCCTTTGATAAATGTGTCACGGCCAATAGACAAATTCGATCCCGTGACATAGGGGGTTTGTTGGCAATTCCCCAATGTCGACCTATTTACAAGTGTTTCTGCCACTCTGACGATTGCGATGTTTACGAGTATTTCTGCCATTCTGACGGTTCGCGTTCATTCTAGAGACTGCCTGATCTCAAGAAGCTGCAAGGTGGACTTATCGTCTGAGGAATCAATTTTCTCAATAGACATGCCAGATAATGGACATTCTTCATTGGCGGGCTAGTAGGCACCAAAGGTGGACCGTTCTACCATCTTCGGGACTTGGGGTCTCATCCCGGTTGGTGAGTTTGAAGGGACTTACCGTTCCAAAGAGTTTTCTCAAAGAATGTACCGGATTGGATGGTCTTACCGCTTGAGGGATTAACTTTCTCAAAAGGCATGCCGGATTTGATTTTGGAATTGGAATTGGACTTAAAGTTGAATTTGAGATTGAAATCGGGAATTAACATCTCCAAGAAGACATGCCAACAAGAATTGGACCGAGCAATGCCACAAGGGCATTTTAGTCATTTTTTCTCTATTGGGCCCCACGGGCCCACGAAGCGATTGATTGATTGGATTGAGTTTGAAAAGTTGATTTGAACTCGAATATGTCTATGACACTTTGAATATAAGTCCGGTCATACCGGAAATTGCTGAGCGGGCAAAAATCGGGTGCTTACAACTGATTGTACTCTAAAAGTGCAATCTACATATCTTAATTAGCTAATTGTTAGTTTTATATTATGTTTAATTGTGTTATTTTAATCCTAATTTGTTACTAACTTAGTTTGGTGTTAATTTTCAAGATTCCTAGCTTAAAAGGGATTAATTGGCGCTGAAACAACATAGGCGTTTGAAGTGCATTCGAACGGTCCTCAACGGCGTTTGAATGGTACGTCAAATGGTATCACGTCAAGTTCAGGTTCGAAGTGCGTTCGAAATATTTAGAGAGGAAGCTTTCCCACTCGAAGTGCATTTGACGCAGCGTTCGAATGGTCTTCCGTGGCATTCGAACGGTGGCCCAGGTGTTCGAACGGTTGTGCGAATCTGCAGTAACTTGGAATCCTATAGAAGCCAAGAATGTTGTGTATATTAGGGTTCGTGACTTTTAGTTTTGTTTTAGAGTAGCAACAGCAATAGGTTGAGATTTTATTCAGTTTATAGCATAGTTTTCATCGTTGTTCACAATTTCTATACTCAGATTCTCAGGTTTGCAATCAATGCATTGAATTTTTGTTTATGCAACTTGTTTTTACATTATGAATACGAGTAGCTAAACTTCTTAATCTCGAGATCAAAAGCGAAGATCAATTGAATGTTTTGGATGAATAAAGGAGGTATGTTTTGGTTTTAAAGTTAAATCTTCTAGTTTTTCTCTCTTCATCTTCTTTGTTCTAGAACTTTTGAAAACCTAGACGTTTGATTATGTTTGGTAACGTTTATCCATGAATTTATATTCAGTATATGCGCTGCGGGAATCGATGGTACTCGTCCTTGATTAAAATAAGCTAAATTATTCTAGGAGTTGAAGTTTTGAAGGACAATTGTTTTTATCGCTAAACATTCCGAACCCGAGACTCGCAACGTAGTCGAAGGGTTTGAGTTATCAAAATATCTCCTTCGAAATTCCAAACGATGCAATTGGTTGGAGTTGATGATCCCGGGACCTTTTTATTAACAGTTAAAACCTACATTGTTTTCAATTAATTACTCTTGAATTTGAATTAGCTTAGACAAATATACAATCTCAAAACAATCACATTTTTCTTTCCCTTTTAGAAGCAAGTTGTAAGGGTTTTGTGAGCACCTGAGAAAAGTGTTTTAGTGCTTGTGGTTCTGTATAATTTGCTCCCTGTGGATCGACCTCGTTCTTACGAGTTATACTACTCTGCCATCCTACACTTGGGATATCTCGAGCATACATTTGGAGGCTGAGTCAAGTTTTTGATGCCGTTGTCGGGGAGCATATTTTCGCACAAGGGACCGCAAAGGGCGTGCTAGGACACGAACTTTAGTCCACGTGAAATCCAACAGACTGCTTCGCCATCCATCTATCATAGCAAGGAAAGCGATGGCTAAGGCCATATCGGTAACCTTGTTCCATCTTTTCATGTTAGTTTTAGGATTTATTTGTTTTTCTTTTTTTTTTTTAGGGGTCTAGGCATTCATTTAGATAGGAGGCGGATTTCGAGGAGGTTAGGCTCTATGCTAATTGGTTATTGGTGGTATTACTTTGCATGAGGAAACCCTAATTCCTTTTTTAAAGTCATTACTTTCTATTTTTTACATCAAACATAGATTTCCAAAACTCTTTTTTTGCACCAAATCTTAGATCTCTAAATCCAAGATTTTTAAAATTCAACCTTTTCAATTCCATGTCAAATCTAATCTTTCAATTTAGGAAATCAAATCCAATTCTCTAACTTTGGAAATAAAATCAAATCATCTATTTTTTGAAACAAAATCCAATCTCAACTTTAGGAAATAGAAATCAAATCTTTCCTAATTCTAATCTTTCCTAATTTCAAACCTTTTCAAATCTCAACTTTCTAAATTTCATATTATCAAATCTTTCCTAACTTCAATCCTTCTTAAATTCAAACTTTCAAACCTTTTCTAAATTTAAACTTCTAAATCTTTCCAAAGTTCAAATCTTTCTAAATTCAAAACTTTTCAAAATCAATGCTTTCCTAAAATGAAAGTTTCTTAATTTGGCACTTTCCTAAAATGAAACATTCCTAGTTTGAAACCTTCCTAATTCAAAGATTTACTAAATCCAATCTTTCCTAAATTCTAACTTTCTAAATTCTTTCAAATCAAATATTCATGTCAAATCTTTTCCAAACCATTCCAAGTCAAGTGTTTCTAAATCAAATCAAACCGTTTCCAATCTTTTCTAAATCCAACTTTCCTAATCTGAAACTTCTATAAAACGAAACTTTCCTAAAATCTTACTTTCTAAAATCAAACTTTTCAAGTTCAAATCAAACCTTCCTAATTCAATTGCATGCTTCAGCCCTAGGTTACCTAAACCCTAGGAAGTCAAACTATAGTTCAACCCTAACCCTGAAGTTAGGAAGCTTCAAATCCTTTCTAAAAACTCTTTTCTAGACCAAGATGATTTTCAAACTTCAATCTAAGTTAAGATGTTTTCAAAGCTCAGCTCAATCTTTCCCAAATCAAGTTCAAGTTCTCCTTCAGAGTTCAATCTTTTAAAATCAAAATCAATTTCAAAACCCTCAAGTTCAATTTCAAATCAAAGTCAATTCGAAGTTCAATTTTAAATCCAAGTTCGATTTCAAATCAACGTTCAATTTCAAATCATTTATTCAAAATTCAAATCAAACTTTGTCAAGTTAAACTTTTCAAAAACCTCAAAATGTTTATTTTCAATTGGACCCCGAGTCTAAACTACTGTCGCGCCCAAATTTTTTGCACTCAAGGAATACACACGCAAGCTGAAAAAATACTATACTCTCTAAGTAGAACTCATCCTCCTAGAAGAATGAGTGCGACTAGGTTTGAATTGAAAATATATTTGAATAAAGGGTTTTGGAAAACATTTGGAGTCGCCACCTAACTTGATTAAGGTAAGTTAGGTCACTTAAAAACTAAGCACAACCTGAGGATTCCACTTAGGGTTTTCGAAAACGATTTTGAAAATATCTCATCAAGAGAGGGTTTTTAAGAAAACAAGTTGTTTAGTAACCTTTGGAAAATATTTAAGCCCTTTTTTGAAAGTAACTCTATTTTTGGTCTTTCGAAAACAGCAATCTAAGTTCGGAGGTTGGTTACGTGTAGGGAAGACGCACTAAGCCATCACTCTACCCCACCCCTGCGGTACCTACATGTCCATTTACCCTAAATTCACCTACTAGAGTCTTCAACTAACAAATATCCAATCCTATCCACTTTAGAAAACAATTTTGAAAAAACATGATGCATGATATGCAAGTGCAAAAAAATAGAGTTGGAAAATAGATTTGAAAAGAAATTGATTTGATTTAAAAGAGATTTGAAAAGATAGATTTGAAATTGAAATTAAAAATAGATTTGATTTGATTTTGAAAATAAATTTAAGAAAAGAGATTTGAAAAGAATTATGGAATTGGAAATTGGAAAAAGGTTGTGGAATTAGAAACTTGAAAAAGTTTGTAGAATTGGAGATTTGAAAGAAGTTGTGGAAATAGAAGCTTGAAAAATGTTGTGACCACACCCATGAGGGTTGCCTACGTATCTTTTTGGAGGAATCTGGTCAGTCGTAGTTCGGACAAGAGTCTAATAGAAAATAGTAGGTATGATTGGAAAAAGAAATTGAATTGAAATTTGGATTGGAAGACTTGAAAAGATTTGATTTTGGAAACCTTGGTTTTAGGAAACCTACATTTAGGAAGATAGGATTTGGACTTGAGATTAAGAAAGATTTGACTCGAATGTTTGACTTGGAAGATTTAGGAAAGATTGGATATAGGAAAGTTACATTTTAGGAAAGGTTTCGATTTAGGAAATTTTTCGAAATAGGAAAGGTTTCGTTTTAAAAAAGTATTGGAATTGGAAAGTTTTAAATTTAGAACGTTTTGAAATAGGGAAGTTTTGAAAGTAAGAAAGTTTTTGAGTTTAAGAAGTTTTAGATTTGGAAAGATTTGAAGTTTAGAAAGTTTGGAAGTTTAGAAAGACTTAAAAAGTTAGATGTGGAAAGTTAAGATTTGGAAATGGATGAAACTAGAAAAGGGTTGAATTAGGAAAGGTTTGGAAGCTTAAAGTTTAAGGAAACATTCAAACGTTTAGGTTTAGGAAAGTATGAGATTAGGAATGAATGGATTTAAGAAAGGTTTAGATTAGGAAGGATGGAGATTTCTATTTTCTAAAACAAAGGATTGGATTTTGTTTCTAAAAGAGGTGTTTTGATTTTGTTTTCAAAAACGGAAGATGGGATCTAGTTTCCCAAATGGGAGATTAGACTTGATTTCCTAAAGGAAAGATTGGAGTTGACATGGATTTGGAAAGGGAAGCTTTAGAAATCCTAGATTTGAAAGACTATAATTTTGACGTAGAAAAGGGGTTTTAAAAACCTAGGACTTAGATGTAAAGGAGGAGATTTTGGAAACCTAGATTTTGAGGCCAGAGTAGAAATCATGTTTTAAGAAAGGATATTAGGGTTTCCTAATTATTGGCTCTATGGCTTGACCTGGGCTCCAAGAAAAGGGATTTTTGGAAAGTGAATTTTTGAAAGAAGATTTTTGGAAAGAAATCTTAAAAAGGGATTTTTGGAAAGTGAATTTGAGGAGAGTTTTAGAAAGAAGATTTTGGAAGGAACTTTTAGGAAAGAGATTTTAAAAAGGAGTTTTTGGAAAGCGAATTTTGAAAAGAGAGTTTTTTGGAAAGGAGTTTTGAAAAGAGTTTTTCTAGGAGGGAGACCTAAGAAGCATTTTTAGAAAGTGGATTTCGAAGAGAACATTTTGGAAATGAGTTTTTTAGGAAGGTGAGTTTTGTGAAGAGAAGTATTAGAAAACAACTTTGGAAAGGAATTTTGAAAAGGAGGCTGAAGAGAATATTTAGAAAGTATGTTGGAAAATTGATTTTTAAAAAGAGAGATTTGAAAAGAGAGTTTTTAGAAAGTATATAAAATATCTCACTTTCCTAAAGCGATTCTAACCATAAGAAGGCTAGAACCACTTTAGGATAGTAGTTTTGAAAACAACAATGTTTTGAAAATATGGACCATATTGGTCACTTTAAATGTAACACTTTCCTAAAGCAACCCTAGCCATGGAAATGCTAGAATCATCTTAGGATTGTGATTTTGAAAACAAGTTTTGAAAAAGAAGATTTTGATGCAAAATTTGAAAACGATGTTAATGCAAGTTTTGAAAACGAGTTTGAAAACGAATTTTGGAAGAATGCAAGATCATGATATGCACAATGCAAGTTGGGGTCGTGAACATACAAGGTTAAGACTTCACCACATAATTAAGGGGGCCAAACCCACTGTCGCGCCCAGATTTGTCGCACTCGAGGAATACACACACAAGCGAAAAAAATGTTGTACTCTCTCATTAGAACTCATCCTCCTAGAAGAATGAGTGCGACTAGGTTTAAATTGAAAATATATTTGAATAAAAGGCTTTTGGTAAAAGTTTGGAGTCGCCACCGAACTTGATAAAGGTGAGTTAGGTCACCTAAAAACTAAGCATAATCCGAATATTACACTTAGGATTTTTAGAAAACGATTTTGGAAACCATCTCTCAAGAGAGGATTTTTAAGAAAACAGGTTGTTCGGCAACCTTTAGAAAACATTTAAGCCCTTTTTGAAAATAAACTCCGTTTTGGTCTTTCGAAAACAGTGATTCTAGGTTCGGAGGTTAATTACGTGTAGGGAAGACGCACTAAGCCATCACCTTACCCGCCCTAGCGGTACCTACATGTCTATTTACCCTAAACTCATCTATAAGAGTTTTTAACTAACAAATGTCCATTCCTATTCACTTTAGAAAAAAATGTTTAAAAAGACATGATGCATAATATATAAGTGCAAGAAAGAGAGTTAAAAAAAATAGATTTGGAAAGAGATTTAAAAAGAAATTGATTTAAAAAAAAAAGAGATTTGAAAAGATAGATTTGAAATTGAAAAGTTTTAGAAATTGGAAATAGAGAGATTTGGAAATAGAAATTTGGAATTGGAAGTTTGAAATATATTATGGAATTAGAAACTTAAAGAAAATTGTAGAATTGGAGATTAGAAAGAAGTTGTCGAAATAGAAGTTTGAAAAAGGTTGTGACTGCACCCATGAGGGTTGCCTACGTATCATTTTGGAGGAATCAGGTCAGTCATAGTTCGGACAAGAGTCCGATAGAAAATAGAAGATTTGAGATGGAAAAAGAGTTTGATTGGAAAAAGGAGTTTGATTTGGAATTCGAATTGGAGGATTAGCAAATCAGGATTGAACTTAGACCTAGAATTGAACTTGAAAGAATATTTGATCCTTGGAAGAGAGCTTAGACTAGATTTGGAAAGATAAAGTTTTGAGAAACCTAGATTTAGGAAAGAGAGGATTTAGAAAAGACTTTAAATTTAAGAAAGATTTGACTAGACTTAGAAAAGTTTTGGGAAAAGATTTGACTCAAATACTAGACTCGGAAGATTAAGAAAGATTGGATTTAGGAAAGATTTGGATTAGGAAAGTTTTCGAAATAGGAAAGTTTCGTTTTAAGAAAGTATTGGAATTGGAAAGTTTTGAATTTGGAACATTTTAAAATAGGGAAGTTTTGAAAATAAGAAAGTTTTGAGTTTAGAAAGTGTTTGAGTTTAAAAAGTTTTAGATTTGGAAAGATTTGAAGTTTAGAAAGTTTAGAAGTTTAGAAAGATTTGAAAGTTAGATTTGGAAAAGGATGGAACTAGGATAGGGTTGAATTAGGAAAGACTTAGATTAGGAAAGATTTGGAAGCTTAAAGTTTAAGGAAAGATTTTTAAAAGTTTAAGTTTAGAAAACTTAAGGTTTAGGAAAGTACTAGATTAGGAAGGAGTGAATTAGGAAAGATTTGGAGTTGGAAAGATTGAGATTCCTATTTCCTAAAACAAAGGATTGGATTTTGTTTCTAAAAGAAAGGGTTTGATTTTGTTTCCAAAAATGGAGGATGGAATCTAGTTTCCTAAATGGAGAGATTGGATTTGGTTTCCTAAAGGGAAGATTGGATTTGACATGGATTTGGGAAGGGTAGTTTTAGAAACCCTAGATTTGGAAAACTATAGTTTTGATTTAGAAAATAGGTTTTAGAAACTTATGATTTTGGTGTAAAGAAGTAGATTTTGGAAACCTAGGTTTTAAGGCAAGATTGAAAATCATGTTTTTGGGAAAGAAAATTAGGGTTTCCTAATCGTGGGTTCTAGGGCTTGACTTGGGCTCTGAGCAAAGAGATTTTCGAAAGTGAGTTTTGGAAAGGGAGATTTTCTGAAGGAAATCCTAGATAAGAGTTTTTACAAAGGGAGATTTTTGAAAAGAAATCTTGGAGAGGAGTTTTAGAAAGAAGACTTTGGAAGAAGCTTTTAGGAAAGAGTTTTTGGGAAAGAGATTTAGGGAGAGATTTTTCTAAGAAGGAAACCTAGAGAGTGTTTTTAGGAAAAGAATTTCAAGGAAAGTGTTTTTGGAAAGAGATTGAAAAGGAGTTTTTGAAAAATAGATTTTTGGAGGGAGCTTTTGAAAACAATTTTGAAAGGGAATTAGGACGAGTTTTTAGAAAATATATTGAAAAAGAGGTTTTTAAAAAAAGAGATTTTTTAGAAAGCTTATAAAAATATCTCACTTTCCTAAAGCGATTCTAACCATAAGAAGGTTAGAACCACTTTAAGATAGTGGTTTTAAAAACAACAATGTTTCGAAAATATGGACCATATTGGTCACTTTAAATGTAACGCTTTTCTAAATCAACCCTAACCATGAAAAGGCTAGAATCACCCTAGGATTGTGATTTTGAAAACAAGTTTTGAAAAAGAAGTTTTTAATGTAAGTTTTGAAAGCAAGTTTAATGCAAGTTTTGAAAACGAATTTGAAAATGAATTTTGGAAGAATGCAAGATCATGATATGCACAATGCAAATTGGGGTCGTGAACATACAAGGTTAAGGCTTCACCACATAATCAAGGGGGCCGAACCCACGTGGTCTCTGGTTAGACTAAAAGAAAGCCCCTGACACGGTGACTCTCCAATAGCCTAATCCTACACATGGACCGGGAAGTCCCTTGTTTCAAGCATGCAAGAAAAGGGGGGAAGAAGATGGGGGATTAAAATAGAAGAAAACCCAAGTGGGTTAGGAGAGAGAAGAGAGGGGGAAGATGCGTAAACTTAAAGAGAAAGCCTACCTTGTTGTAAGCACCCTATTTTTGCCAGCTCGGCAATCTCAGGCCCGAATGGGCCCATTTTCACACATCACACGCATATTCAGACTCTAACCCGACTTCTAAACTCCAATTTAGTCCACTGGTTTCTTCCCGGGCCTGTAAGGCCCACTTGAAGCTAAATGACTATTTTGCCCCCGGGCCTCCGAAAGCCCGAGAACCACACCGACTTTGGGTATCAAACCGGTAACTTCCCAGGGATGTTTTTGATAGCATCCCTGGTCTTCCATTACTCTTCCAGACCATTCTAAGTCAGTTTCGGCAAACTTGACGCAAAATGACCGTTTTGCCCCTGGTGGGCCGGTCGCCTTTTCCGACCACACTAGCTCTAGGTATCAAACCGGTAGCCTTTGGAAATATTCTAAATAATTTTTTCAAATCTCGAATCTTCTTTCTAGACATTCCGGATCCATCCCAGTAGCTTTCTAGCCCGGTTGACCGTTTTGCTCCTAATGGCCCGGTCAACCCTTCTAACAAATCCTGTCATCATGTTTTAAGTCCTTTGTCCCCGAAACATTATTCTAAGAGTTCTTATCCCTTTCGGGCTTTCCGGGTCATTCCCGGCCCCTTCAATTCATCCCCGGACATTCCAGAGTCACTCCTAGTTGAAGCTAAGCTAAAAATTGCATGGTAGTCACTAGTATAGGCGCCCAAATCTTCTAAAGATATGCTGCTTGCCAACCTTAAATATTTTCCTAAATGGCTAGCGCCACTCCTAGTGGTGCCAGTGTAATTGTTGGCCTAGCGCCACTGCAACAGGCGCGAGTGCACTCCTCTTTCTATTAATACAGAGCCTCCTCCAACGTGAAAGAGGTCCGCAAACCCAGTCTGAAAACCCTAATATTCGATATAGAGAGCTCGTAGCCTCCCTAAACCCTAGCTTCTCTAGGTTTTCCAAACCCTAGCCACCATACACCAAACCTTAGCCTCCGATACACTCCTATACTCCTATACACTTATACACTGGCCTCCAACTCTCCATTGAAGGCTTGGATTGCTGCAACAACAAGTTTTGAAGACAAAGACAAGCCCTCGAAGATCGAAGTGAAGTGAAGGCCGAAGAAAAGCAAGGTGTGTAAAGCCAAGCGTAATAAATAAGACATACGGTAGGCTTTCTCTTTAAGTTTCTACACTTCCCCCTCTCTCTTCTCCCTACTAACCCACTTAGGTTTTCTCTATTTTAATCCCTCATCCTCTTCCCCCCTTTCTTTGCATGCTTAAAACAAGGAGATTCCCGGTCCATGTGTAGGATTAGGCTATTGGAGGGACACCGTGTCGAGGGCTTTCTTTTAGTCTAACCAGAAACCACGTGGGTTCGGCTCCCTTGATTATGTGGTGAAGCCTTAACCTTATATGTTCACGACCCAAATTTGCATTGTGCATATCATCCTCTTGCATTCTTCCAAAAATCGTTTTCAAAATCATTCTCAAACTCGTTTTCAAAACTTGCATTAAAACGTGTTTTGAAAATTGCCTCAAAATATTCTTTTCCAAAAACTTGTTTTCAAATCACAACCCTAGGATGATTCTAGCCTTTTTATAGCTAGGGTTGCTTTAGGAAAGTGTTACATTTAAAGGGACTGATATGGTCCATATTTTTAGCTCCTTGTTGTTTTTAAAACCACTTTCTTAAAGTGGTTCTAGCCTTCTTATGCTTAGAATTGCTTTAGGAAAGTGAAATATTTTATATCTTCCAAAAAACTCTCTTTTTAAAAGTCTCTCTTCCTAAAACCCTCCTTTTCAACATGCTTTCTAGACACTCTTCTTTCCAAAGTTGTTTTCTAAAAACTCCTTCCAAAAATCAATTTTCCAAAACTTCTCTTTTCAAACTTCTTTCCAAAAAACACTCTCCTCAAAATTCAATTTCCTAAAAATTCTCTCCAAAAAGCTCCTTCCAAAATCTTGTTTCCAAAACTCTCTCAAAGTTTTACTTTCCAAAAACTTCCTTCCCAAAATTATTTTCAAAACACACCTTCTAGAAACTCCTCTCTAGAATTTCCTTTCAAAATCTTCGTTTTCAAAAAAATGCACTTTCCAAAAAAACTCTTTCCTTAGAGCCCAAGTCAAGCCCTAGAACCCATAATTGGCAAACCCTAATTTTTCTTTCCAAAAATATGGTTTTCAATCTTGCCTTAAAACTTAGGTTTCCAAAACCTGTTTTCCAAAATCTATTTTTCTACGTCAAAACTATACACTTCCAAATTTAGGGTTTCTAAACTTCCTCTTCCAAATCCTTGTCAAATCAAATCTTTCCTTTAGAAACCAAATCCAAACTTCTCATTTAGGAAACTAGATCCAATCCTCCATTTTTTGAAACAAAGTCAAACCTTCCCTTTTAGAGATAAAATCCAATCCCTTGTTTTAGGAAATAGGAATCTTAACCCTTCCTAATCTAAATTTTTCCTAATCTTCTCCTTTCCTAAATCTTAAGTTTCCAAAACTTGAACGTAAAAATATTTCCTAAATTTTAAAACTCAACTTCCGAATCTTTCCTAATTCTACCCCTTTTCAAATCTTAACTTTCCAAATCCAAGTTTTCAAATCTTTCCATAAACTCAAACCTTTCCTAATCTCAAGATTTTCTAAAACTCTTGAACTTTCTAACTTTCAAATCTTTTCAAATTCAAAGTTTTCCAAATTCAAAACTTTCCAAACCCAAAACTTTCTAAATTCTAAACTTTCCAACTTTCAAAACTTCCCTACTTCAAAACATTCCAAATTCGAAACCTTTTCAATTTTAAAATTTTCTTAAAACGAAATCTTTCCAATTTCAAAACTTTCTTAAAACGAAATGTTTCCCATTTCAAAGCTTTCTTAGTCCAACATTCCTAATTTGAAGACTTTCCTAATTCAAAACTTTCCTAAAATGAAACTTTCTTAATTCGAAACCTTTCCTAAACCAAAACTTTCATAAGATGGAACTTTCCTAAAACGAAGCTTTCCTATTTTGAAACTTCCCTAATTCGCATCTTTCCTAAATCCAATCTTTTTCTAAATCTTCCAAGTCCAACATTCGAGTCAAATTTTTCTAAATCTCAAGTCTTTCCTAAGTCTCATCTTTCCTAAGTCTAGGTTTCCTAAACCTCAATCTTTCCAAAACAAGTCCAAATCTTTCTTTCAAGTTTTATCTTTCCAAATCAAAGTCCAATCTTTTCAAATTCCAAAATTCTAAATTTCAATTTTCCAATCTCCTATTCTAAATTCAACCTTCTATTCAAATCCTTTTTTGAATCCAACCTTCTATTTTCTATCGAACTCTTATCTGAACTACGACTGACCTGATTCCTCCAAAGGGATACATAGGCAACCCTCATGGGTGCGGTCACCATATTTTTCAAGTTTCTATTTCCACAAACCTATTTTCAAATCTCTATTTCCAATTTCTAAAACTTTCCAATTTCAATTCTATACTTTCAAATCTCTCTTCTAAAATCAAATCAAATTCTTCTTTTCAAATCTATTTTCCAACTCTCTTTTCTTGCACTTGCATGTCATGCATCATGTCTTTTTAAACATTATTTTCTAAAGTGGATAGGATTGAACATTGGTTAGTTGAAGACTCTCATAGGTGAATCTAGGGTAGATTGACATGTAGGTATCGCAAGGGCAGGGTAGGGTGATGGATTAGTGCATCTTCCCTACACATAACCAACCTCCGAACCTAGGATCACTGATTTCGAGAGACCGAAAACGGAGTTATTTTCTAAAAAAGGCTAAATGTTTTCCAAAGGTCACCAACCTCTAACGATTGCAATGTTTGCGAGTACTTCCGCTACTCTGTCGGTTTGCGATCATTCCCAAGACTGCCTAATCTCGGGAAGCTACTAAAGGGACTTAGCGCTTGAGGAATCAACTTTCCCAGAAGGCGTGCCGAAACGGACATTTCTGCATTTGCGGGCTAGTAGGCACCAAAGATGGACCGTTCTACCATCTAGGGGATTTGGGGTCTCGTCCCAGTCGACAGGTTTGAAGGGACTTACTGTTCCCAAGAAACTTTCTTCAGAAAACGTGCCGGACAGGATAGACTTATCATCTCGAGGAATTAACTTTCTCGAGAGAGGGATTGGAATTGGAATTGGACTTGAAAAAGGGGACGTACCGTCTTCATGAAGACGTGCCTATTGGAATTAGACCGAACAATGCCCCCAAGGGTATTTTGGTCATTTTGCCTCTATTTGGGCTCGGCGGGCCCACGAAGCGATTGATAGACGGGATTAGACTTGGAAAGTTTATTTAACTCAAAATATATCCACATTGACTTGAATACAAGTCTGGACGGACTGTAGACTGCCGAGCGGTCAAAAATGGGGTGCTTACAACTACGACTGACCTGATTCCTAATAAAGGGATACGTAAGCAACTCTTATGGGTGTGGTCACAACCTTTTTCAAGTTTCCAATTCCACACCTTCTTTCAGATTTCAAATCTTCTTTTCAAAATCAAATCATTTTCTTACACTTGCATGTCATGCATTATATCAAACTTTTTTTCAAAGTGAATATCATTGGAGATTGGATGATCGAAGATTCTAAATGAATGAAACTTGTGTGAATAGACATGAAGGTACCGTAAGAGCGGGATAGGGTGATAGCCTAGTGCATCTTCCCTTTACGTAACCACCCTCCGAAGCTAGAATCACTATTTTCGAAAGACCAAAAATGGAGTTATTTTTCAAAAAAGGCTTAAATCTTTCCAAAGGTTGCTAAACAACCTGTTTTCCAAAAAAAACCTCTCATGAGGAAATTTTCAAAACCTTTTTCAAAAACCTAAGCTTAATCTTCGGATTACACTTAGTTTTAGGTGACCTAATTCACCTTAACCAAGTTAGGTGGCAACTCTAAATTTTTTCCATAAACCCTTAATCAAATCAATTTTAAGTTCAAACCTAGTTGCACTCATCCTTGTAGGAGGATGAGTTCTAACGAGAGAGTACTGTGTTTTTCTCACTTGTGTGTTCTTCTCAAGTGCAAAAATTTGGGGCGTCACAGCTGGCGACTCCATTGAGGAAGCTTAGAGGGTTAGGCTATTATCATGTCATTTCACCCTTCACTCATCTAGAATCTTCGATTAATTTGGCAAAATTCTATCCATTTTAAACTTTTAAAAGTAACCTTTTTAAAGCTGTTTTCAAAAATGTGCATTCAATTCGTGTTCAATTATTCTATCTTGCATTAAGTTTGTCATTCAAGTATGGACTTTTTGCATCTTTTTTTTTTTTGGGTGGACCTTTGTTCATATTTTTATGTCATATTGACTACCATATATGTCATGAATGAATAGGATGGAATGGACAAGATGGATGGGAGTTGTTGAGCCCTTTCCTCTATTTTTCAAATGTAAGCACTCCATTTTTGCCTGCTCGGCAATCTCCAATCTGACCGAACTCCCTTGCAAAACTTCATAGGCACATCCAAGCCCTAATCAACTTTCAAACCCCTATTCAATCAGTCAACTGCCTCTTGGGCCCACTGGGCCCAATAACCAAACCTGCCCCTTAGGCCCCCAGGCATGTCTTGAAAAAGTTCAAAATCCCTAAAGACAGTAAGTCCTCCTTTTCAAAGTGCTCATAAACAGTTAGGCATACTCAACCCACTATTCTGTCCAATTTCAGTCCCATTCTGGCTAATTATGGTCAAAATGACCGTTTTGCCCTTAAACATCCCAGCATAATACAAATCCCATCGAACAATGAAAAACTCTTCCAGGATCATCCCTGAGCGACCCGGCATGCTTAACACAACACTTTGATCCATTCTTGACCTTTTCAAACTGGGCATAGTTAAAGTGACCATTTTGCCCCTGGCAACTCAAATGGACCCTGAAACTATACCGGTCCTAGAATATTGAACAACGGGTCTCATCACACACCCCCATTTAACCCGAGGTGAATGAATCCCAAGACACTAAACACTCCCGACTCAACGAAAGCCCCCTAGAGCATCTCGCAGATGCTCCTCCAAGATTGCCTTTTTTCCCGATTCCCTTCATGCCATAGAAGACCTTATTCTAGCCCCTTCCAAGTCCATCCAAGATCAAGTCCAAGCATCCATTAAAGTTTGAGAGTCTTTGAAGGCAAAAGGTGGTATTTCTTTTTATATTTTTGTCTTCCCCCACTCCTCTGTTCTCCCTCCTAGCCTGCTTAGGCTATTCTCTATTTTAATCCCCATCTTCTACCCCCTATTCTTACATGCTTGAGACAAGAGAGCTCGTAGCTCATGCCTAGAGGAAAACTAGTGAGAACCACCATGTAGGGGGATTTCTCATTAGCCTACTTTAAGATGGTATGACCTTGGAGCACCTTGATTATGTGGTGTACCCACTAGCCTTGTATGGTTTCATGACCCTCTTTGCATATAACTATCTTGCTCATGTTTTGTGTGCTTGGCTTTATTTTCATGTTTTTAACCATGTTTTCCAAAATTTACACTATCCTCATTTTCATGCCATTTTCAAGCTCCATATTTCAATGTTCTTTTCAAAGTAGTTCTAAGAGTTGGCCCTTGAAGTTTAGGATGAAACCTTATGTAATCATGCCTTAGAAAAGCCCTCCATTAATCCTTAACTCATATTCTTGCATTTTTGCATTTCTACTTGCAAAAAAATGATTTTCAAACTTATCGATTTCAAAGGTTTCTATTCTCATAAGTCTAGAGGTTGGAATGGCCCCATGGAACCCTCTCTTGAGTGGTCTCCCTTATTATTGGCCATAAGAACCCTAGCTTGTTAGAATGGTTCCCTTCTCTTTCTATTCTTGTATAAAAATGATTTTTAAATACTTCAATTTCAAAGGTTTCTATTCTCACAAGTTTAGTGGTTGTAATGGCCCTATGGAACCCTCTCTTGAGTGGCCTCCCTTATCATTTGTCATAGGAATCCTGACTTATTAGAATGGTTTCCTCTTCCAAAAATAGTTTTTAAGACCTTCTTCTTAAACATGGCTTTCAAAATTTCATTAAAAATAGTTTTCCAAAAGTTATCATTGTAATGTTGATTTCTAAAGCTCCTACTCTTTTCAAGATAAAGGTTATAATGGTCCTAAGGAAACCTTCTTCGGAATGGTTTTCAAACATCAACCATATAAACAATATACTTGGCCAGAGTCAATTTTCATGAAAATGATCTTCAAAAGGTTTATTTACAATAGTCTTTTGCATAACATGATTTGTTTTCCAAAAACCCCTTTAAAAAATGTATAAAACCACCTTTCTAAACCATCTTCCAACCCTAGATTAACTTGACTCTAGTTATCCAACCCTAGATTAACTTGACTCTAGTTATCCAACCCTAAGTTAACCTAATCCTAGTTAGTTAACCCTAAGTTAACTTGACCCTAGTTGTCTAACCTTAGATTAACCTAACCCAAGTTAGTTAATCCTAGGTCACCTTAACCCTAGGTTAATCTAACTCTAGTTAGTTAACCCTAGGTCAATCCAACCTTAGTCCAACTTAACCTTAGTTGTCCAAACCCTATGTTAACCTAACCTTAGTTAGTTAACCTTAGGCCACCTTAACCCTAGGTTAACCTGATCAAAGTTAGTTAACCTTAAGTCATCCTTACCTTAAGTCAGCCCGACTTAGGTTAGTAACCTTCAAGGTTCTAGTTCAAGGATCCCTCTTCAAATAGTTTTTCAACCCAAAAACTATCTTCATAACACACTTTCCCAAAAACATCATACTCTCATGAGATTTCAAAATCGACTCCAAAACCTTTTCAAATATTCCCACGTTCTACCTTCAAAATGTCTCCAAGAGGTTCTCTCAAACTTGTCTCAATTAAAGTAGCTAGACACTCAATATTTTTTAAAAACTATTTTCAAAAAATATTTCCAAAAACTCACAACCCTAAAGTGTCCCTAACCTTTTATGGTTAGGGATTCCAAGGGAAGGTAATACATTAAATACAACCCTCGAGGTTATCCATGTTAGGATTCCAAAACCCTAAGTGTTTTCAAAAATTCTTTTCAAGAATGATTTTCAAACATCACACTCTTGAAACAACTCTAATCTTTTCATTGTTAGGATTGGTCAAGTGTAAGTGAGATATTCAAGTAGGGTTCTATAACCTTAAAATTTCAAAAACCAAAAAGAAGTCTCTAGCCTCTTTTTCAAACATGTCTTCAAAACTTATAGCCCTAAAGGAGTTTAGTTCTTCAAGGACTAACCTCTCAAAGGTGATGAAATATTCAACATGTCTTTCATAAGGTATATGAAAACTATTTTCAAAAATCATTTTGAGACAAGTTCATTAGAGCTTTTGTGAGTCCAAATCTAATTCTCAAGTCCATAACCAAGTTTTCAAAACTTTCAAAACTCTCTTGAGTTATGTTCAAAAGCATTTCGAAACACTTCAAAGTCCTATTTTAAATGCACTTTCAAAAACGTTCAAGTTCTCATCCAATTTCAAAACTCTCAAGTTCTCTTTTTCCAAAGACCTCAAAGTGTCTTCACGTCTCTCCAAAGAACTCAAAGGGTCTTCAAACATTCTAAAAGCCCCAATGTGCCTCTTTTCTATCGGGCCCTTACCTGAACTACGAATGACATAATTCTCGCCAAATGAGATACGTAGGCAACCTAAAATAGTGTGGTCATAACTCTTATCTCAACTCAAGTCCTTTTTCAAAACTCTCTATCAATTCCAGATCCTTCAAAGCTTCCATGTTTTCAAACACTTTTCCTCCAGACTTGCATCATACATCATTCATCCAAAAAGTAATAACTAAACCCTGTTTTTTAAAATTCTGAAGTGGATATTAAGTGGATAATGGTAACCAGTTATTCTAGTGAGTGAACAAAAGGGTAAATAGACATGTAGGTACCGAAAGGGTAGGGTAGGGTGATGATCTTACAATATCTTCTCTACACGTAGCCAACCCCAAGCCCATAGATGCTATTTTAGAAAGAACAAAATGGAGTTATTTTCAAAAAATGGCTTAAAATTTTCTAAAAGTTGCCAAACAACCTATTTTCTTAAAAACCCTCTTTTGAGGAGGTTTTCTAAAACCCTTTTCCAAAAACCCTGAGTTTGATCTTTGGATTATACTTAGTTTTAGGTGGCCTAATTCACCTTAATCAAGTTAGGTGGCAACTCCTATTTTTCTAAAAGGCCCTTAACTAAACCAATTTCAAGTTTAAACTTAGTCACACTCGTCCTTTAGGAGGATGAGTTCTAATGATAGAGTTCCATGCTTTTTTTCGAGCCGAAAGGACTTGGTCAAAAACCAAGACGCGACATCAAAATTTCACACACACATTGCATGTGCACTTGCATTTGCATACTTGCATTCTTTACTTGGTTACGTCCTTTCTACTTAGAAAGGGGAACGGTATATTGGTTGTGGGTGGATATTGTGTCAGTTTCTTAGCCTACGGCCTCTTGATGGTTCCCTCGCTCGAATCACCAACCTATAATGGCACCACCTCAAGGACTGGGCCTAAATTTGAAGATCTAGGAACCGAGCCTTCTTAGGAAGTATTAGTAAACCCTTAACCTCATGCTCATGTAGAAACAATACATAGCTGAACCTCTGCTAGATTTAAGACACGCACATCAATTTCAAAATCATGGAGGAAAAGGCGACCGCTTTAATTTCCCTTTATTCTTGTCTATTCATGCTGTTGTAATGCTTGTACAATGTTCATGCATGTATATTTACTTTGCAATTGCACTCTCTTTATCTATACTCCTACATACATAAACATGCATTCAATGTTTCATTTCGAGATGAGAGTTCCAAAGTAACTCAAGTCACTCCATTCTCATACATATGATGAACCCATAGAGAGTGATGCCAAGTTCACTCTCCGTTGCATAAAATCTACCCAAATCCTAAGGGTTCCCATATAACCCTAAGGACTCATGGCATACATTTCAAGTCATTCCATGAAGAGGGCCCCAATTCCTCTATGCTCACAGTGATAAGGTTGCCAAGAAGATAGTGGGCAATCAAACAGCAAGGTCTCTCAATGACCTCCTCAACATCAAACTCAAAGAAGGCAAATCCGAAAGACTTAAGAGTAGTTTAGAATCTCAAATGTAAAAGTAGATAGGTGGAAATCCCAAGGAAAGTGTTCTCTCTCCCTCTATTAAAATGTATTTCGATTCTCTTATGTTTTAAACTCAAAGTTCAATGTACTCCTCTACTTTTTATGAATGAATGAATGAATGCATGTTCTCAATCAACGATAAGGTATTTACATATAAGGGCAAACCCCCTATCTCCAAAACGTGAGCCACATACATCATGTTTAGTTTACCTCTCAAGTAGGGGCACTCCTAGGACAAACATTGCATAAAAAAATTCAAATCAAGATGTTAACTTATCTTTTGTTTATTCTCTTCTATCCCCCCCCCCCCCAATATCCAAGTACTAAGAAAGTCGCAGGCAGAAGCAAGACAAGAAAGGGGTCTTCTAAACCATTCATTTACTATTACCATAATGTTTACATATTCATTTTTATTATGCTCATGCATCCATATCTATTCCAAGACAAGAGTTTCAAGAAACTCAAATCATTGCATTCTCATGCATTTAATCAACTATAAAGAGAAAGGATCAATCTAATCTCGTGTTAATCGAACCTATCAAAACTCCTAAGGGTTCATGGCATGTATAGAACGATATCTTAAGAGAGGCCCAAATCTCTCTCTGTCCATAGAGGCAGGGTTGGCAAAACAAAGAAACATCAATTGGCCCATGCTGAAGAGGTATTGTATTGCATAAAGGGCAAAACCCTGCCTCCAGGATGGACTCAGCATCATGCCTAGACTCCCTCAGAGAAGGGACATCCATAGGACATGTATCACACAAACTCTCCAACTCCACACGCTAACTGCATTCTGTTTTTCTTTTTTTTTTTTCCAAGTCAAAGAGCATAACTGAACTCATGGAACCCCTAGCATGCAAGGACAGGCCCGATTATGGGAAGAGGCCGAACCTACAATGAAGAGTCAGAAGAACTGGCCATCTATCTACAAGACATTACCTCCACACCATGTTGCAACAATCACCATCCATATAGAAGAAAACTTCACGATTTGCAAAGTCCTGTTAGTCCCATGCATTGCCACAACATAACCCTCCAACTTCCAAGCTTTCAAACGCATGTTAGCCGCCCAAAAAGATTCAGCTCATTCCAATCATTCGACAGTTGAGAACATGGTCACTAACCACCTTAACAGTAGAAGCTTCCAAATTAGGGAAAGGACTTGGGGCACTACTATAGGGTGATCTTCATCTACAACAATTCAACGGTCAGCATCATTCTCGTAGGATAGGATTTGTCCCCCTCCAAAGGATACTAAGCAAAAGGGTCAACCCAAAATCCAACCATTAAGCAGCAGACAACAATCAACAGTCTACCATCCATGCAAATTAGTTCAAATCTCAGAGGAGTCACTATTAAGCTTGTTCCACAAAAAATATGCCTCGGCCCTAGTCACTGATCTTTCAACATCAGCTTATCTTCCTTAAGTAGCATTAGATAAAAGTTGGTAAATTGGACCGTCTTTCATATTCCCAGACCTTGAAGGCCTTGGTAAAGCCTATAAGAGGAACCCCTTGACTTTAACTTATCAAAGTATCATGTAAATATCAAGTACATAACAGGCTAATATGAAATAAATGACTCTTGATCATGAAATGTTTTATTTGTCATGCTAAATCATTTTCAGAAAAACAAAACTTGCAGGGTATCCAATGCTTAGCATTTTCTAACCCTAAAGACTTCTAGATGTCCTCTATAGACTCGGCCTCTCCGACTCCATCATTATAGATAATGCAAGCATCCTCAACAACGATACAATGGCAAAATATCGTCAAACCTTCCAAATTAATCCTCATAATTTGGCAGCCTACTGTCTATAAGCACCCCATTTTTGCCCGATTGGCAATCTTCGGCCCAACCGGGCTCACATTCAAACTGACACAGACATATTCAAGTCAAAACCAGTCTTCTAGTCTCAATCCAATCAATCAATTGCTTCATGGGCCCAATAGAAGCAAAATGACCAAAATACCCTTGTGGCATTGTTCGGTCCAATTCCAATGGGCACAGTTTTTCGAAGATGGCAAGTCCTTATTTCAATCTCAAATTCAATTCCAATCCAAATCAAATTCAACACGCCTTTCAAAAACGTTGATCCCTCAAGTGGTAAGTTTATCCAATTTGGCACGTTCTTCAAGAAAACTCCTCGCAATGGTAAGTCCCTTCAAACCTATCAACCAGGACGGAACTTAAGTCTCTGAGATGGTAGAATGGTTCACTTATGGCGCTAGCTAGCCCGCCAATGTAGAATGTCCATTATTTGACATTTTTTTTGAGAAAGTTAATTCCTCAAACGATAAGTCCATCTAGCAGCTTCCCGAAATCAAGCAGTTTTCGGAATGAATGCACCCTGTCAAAGTGGTGGAAACACTCATAAACATCGCAACCATTAGAGTGGCGAAAACACTCGCAAACATGTTGACATTAAGAATTGCCAAGAAAACTCCTATGTTACGGGACCAAACTCGCCTTTTTGTCGTGGCACGTTTACCAAATGACAAGACACCTTTGGAAACCAAAGTCAGACACTGTCAGAGTGAAAAAAACACTCAAAACCCAAGTCAACACTAGTGCCTGCTAGCCCACTTCGGTGAAAAATAACTAAACTACCCCTTAGGCCTTTTTAACACATTTCTAAAAAAAGTACGAAAGTTTTCAGAGCAGTAAGTTCGTCCTTCCAAAATTTTCCTAAAGATGATATGGCATGTTCAAGTGCCTTTCAATCGGTTTTGGACCAATTTCGATACCATCTGATCAAAATGATTATTTTGCCCCTAGGTATACAAGTGCCTCCAGGAACCACACCGGCTCTGGGTATCAAACCGGTAACCTCCCAATGATGCTTTTAATAGTGTTCTCAAACTTCTAGCACTTTTCCGGAACATTCCAAGTCCATTCCAGCAAGTCCAATACAAAATAACTGTTTTGCCCCTAGTGGACTAGTCACCTTTTCCAACCACACCAGCTCTGGGTATCAAACCAGCAGCTCTTCAGAACATTCTAGATAGTGTTTCCCACCTTCAAGCCTTCTCATGGGACATTCCAAGTCCATTCCAGTGGTTTTTTGGTCTAGTTGACTATTTTGCCCCTAATGGCTCGGTCGACCATTTCAACAATCCCGATATTTTTTCTCAACCCCATTACCCCTGGGACACTATTCTAAGGGTTTCTATTCATTTCCGGCCTTCCAAATCATTCTCAACCTCCCGGAATATTCCCAAACCTTCTAAAGTCATTCCTAGTGAAGCCAAGCCAAAAATTGCACGCTAATCACTAAGACAGGCCCCCAAATCTTCTGCCTTGCATACTAAGGTTCAAAGATATGTTTTTTGCCGCCCTAAAAACTTCTCTCAGTGGCTGGTACCACTAATAGTGGCACCAAGCCAAAAATTAGCCTGACACCACTAGTATGGCACCTGTGTAAATTTAAGCTTGGTGCCACTACAACAAGCGCCAGGTCGATTTAAATTGCCTATAAATACAGACTCTCCCCATGTGTAAAAGGGTCCACAAACTCAGTCCAAAAACTCAGTCTTTCAAAATACAAAGCTCGAAGTCTCTCTAAACCCTAGCCCTCTTTAGTCTTCTCAACCCCTAGCCTCCATACACTTAAAACCTAATATCCATACACTCTGTACACTTAAACACAACCCTCCAAGGCCTCCATTGAAGACTCAAAGTGCTACAACTTAGAAGCTCTCAAGGATCAAGTAAAGCAAAGCATACGAAGCAAGTAAAATAAGAAGAATCCGAGGTTGGTTTTCTCTTTATGTTTATGTACTTCCCCCTTCTCTTTCTCCCTCCTAACCCATTTAGGTTTTCTTCTATTTTAATCCCTCATCTTCTACCTGCCTTTCTTGCATGCTTGAAACAAGGGACTTTTCGGTTCATGCCTAGGAAGAACTGTTGAAAGTCACTGTGTCAGGGACTTTCTTCTAGTTCAACCTTAGACCGTATGGATTCGGCCCCCTTGATTATATAGTGAAGCCTACTCTTATATGTTCATAACCCTACTTATATTATACATGTCATATTCATTCATCTATTCAAAATTGTCTTCAAAAGTTGTTTTCCAAACTTGCATCAAAACTCTATTTCAAAACTTGTATTCAAAATCTTATTTTTAAAATCACAATCCTAGAGTGATTCTAGCCATTCTATGGTTAGGGTTGTTTTAGGAAATTGTTAAATTTATTGTGACTATCAAAGTCCATATGTTGGGTGTAAACTCTAAAGTGTTTTTCATCAAAACCACAATCTTAAGATTATTCTAGCTATTCCATGGTTAGGATTGTTTTAGGAAAGTGTGCTATTCAATGTGACCATATTGGTCCATATTTCAAATCCATGTTGTTTTTAAAATCACCAACTTAGAATGGTTTTAATGTTTTGATGGTTAGAATCGTTTTAGGAAAGTGAGACATTCAAAAGTTTTCAAAAGTTCAAATTCAAGTCATTTTTCAAATTACTTTTCAAACTTTTTTCCGAAAAACTCTCTTCAAAAATCTACTTTCTAAAAACTCTTTTTAAACTTCCTTCGAAAAACTCTCTTTCTAAAGACTCCCTTCAAAAATCTCTTTTCTAAAGACTCCTTTCAAAGATCTCGTTTCCAAAAACTCTTTTTCTTGGAGTCTAAGTCAAGCCCTAAAATCCATGTTAGAGAAATCCTAGTTCTCTTTCCTAAAATCATGACCTCTTTTTCTATATCAAATCATAGATTTCTAAAACCTCTTTTTCAAGTCATAGGTTTCCTAAAGCTATTTTCTACATCAAATCTTAGATTTTAAAAATCCCCTTTTCTACACCAAATCATAGCTTTCCAAATCCAAGATTTTCAAAATTCAACATTTCCAATTCTATGTCAAATCCAATCTTTCAAATTAGGAAACTAGATCAAATCTTTCAGCTTAGGAAACTAAATGAAATTCTCCAATTTTAGAAACCAAATCAAACCATCTATTTTTCGCAATAAAATCTAATCTTCTACTTTAGGAAATAGGAAACAAATTTTTCCTAATTCAAACCTTTTCGAATTTCAATCTTCCTTAATTTCAAACCTTTTCAAATTTCAACTTTCTAAACCTCAACTCTTTAAATTTTTCTAAATTCAAGATCTTTCCAAAGTTCAAATCTTTCTAAATTCAAAACTTTCCTAAATTGAAATCTTTCCAAAATTAAAGCTCCTAAAATGAAACTTTCCTAAAATAAAAACTTTCTTAATTTGGCACTTTTCTAAAATGGAACTTTCTTATTTTGAAACTTTCCTAATTCAAAGATTTCTAAAATTCAATCTTTCCTTAACCTTAACTCTTTCAAGTCACATCTTTCCAAGTCTTTTCAAGTCAAGTTTCTCTAAATCAAATCAAGGTTAAGTGTGGGGAAATTTGATGAGAACGCAAATATCATATTTTTATCCCGTAATGTTTAATCTTTTATACTTATTTGATACCTAAATGCACTCATTATTCTTATATTTTGACTTAGGGTGCTATGGAATGCCCAGGAAGAGGATCCTAGCTGAAAAAGGACGAATTCGAGCAAAAATACACGCAGCGTTCGAAGAGACGTTTGAACGGTCCCAAGAGGGGTTCGAACGATAGTAGAGGCGTTCGAACGCTACGTCAAACGGATACACATTAAGACCAGGTTCGAAGAGCGTTCGAAAGATTCAGAGAGCAAGTTTAACCGTTCGAAGTGTGTTCGACGTACCGATCGAACGATGCCAAAATTTGGGCGTGCTGTCGCGGGCACCCAAATATAAAACCGATACCCGAAAAACAAATATGTAGTAATGCAAGTAAGGATCGTTCCCACGAAGAGTGTTTAGTCTCGTTTTATACTATATGAACAAGGATTAGGGGGTTTTGAATTTAATGAAAACTATTTTAATAATCACAACTATGAAACAATTCAAATTAAAGTATTGAAATCAATCAAAAGAACGAACCTTGGTCTAGGTCAACATACACCATCGGAATTTATAACTGATCATTGATGCAAACATATCAATTTGCACATTGAATATTCACCGTCGGAATTATTTTCCTATCTCTCTTTAGTCATAGTTAAGCAGAAACAAGCGATCTAATTAACCCTAACTATTAAACAGCCCAGGAAAAGCACACAAGGTTTAATCTAGCAGCAGCCTTAAGAATTAGAGAGATCGATGAAAGTAAACAACATAAGCACACGCGGTTGCATTTAATTTAGTCGAATGCCCTTCCCAAGATATAATAATTCCCAACGCAGTAAATCATTAAATATCAGTTGCTTCATAAATAAGAGGAGTCAAACAATTATGGATTTGATAGCTAACTCAGCAGTAGATTGCAATGATTAATAAACTAGTAGGCCTCCTAGCGATTAAACAACACAATCATGAAAATAGGCATAGAACAACATTCGATACTCAAAGCATAAATCGAATAATGAAAACAAATTAGATCTCACAGTTTATTATTAATTCTAAGGTTTCTGTCTCCTTTGACCAAGATTCAAAGTTTAGCCACGCAGAGCCATGAAAACTACTCAAATAATGACCTAGAATAATCTCAAAAACGACCAACAACCCCAGAAACAAAACAGCCCCAGCTTTTATAGGCATCTGAAAATCTGCAGCTGTGCATGACCGTTCGAATGCTCTTGCCACCGTTCGAACGATACGTCGAACGCACTTTGAACGGTTAAACTTGCTCTCTGAATCTTTCGAACGCTCTTCAAACCTGGTCTTAAAATGTATCCGTTTGACGTAGCGTTCGAACGCCTCTACTACCGTTCGAATGCCTCTTGGGACCATTCGAACGTTGCATGTATTTTTGCTCGAATTCGTCCCTTTTCAGCTAGGATCCTCTTTCTGAGCATTCCATAGCACCCTAAGTCAAAATATAAGAATTGTGAATGCATTTAGGTATCAAATAAGTATAAAAGATTAAACATTACGGGATAAAAATATGATATTTACATTCTCATCAAATTTCCCCACACTTAACCTTTGCTCGTCCTCAGGCAAAACTCAAACTCACTTTCTTGAGATATCAAAGTCTCAACAAAGAACAACCAAACTCTTCGAAACTCATAACATATCATGAACAACATTCTCAAACAACTCACAATCACTTAGCAAGCATTTCCACTAAAAAATGGAGTAAATTGAATATGTAGACTCTCACAAATATAAACAATCTACTCTCGTGTATTTAAAGGATATGTGTATCACTCAAATTCATTCCAATGGAAACGATCTACCATAGGCTCGCATATCTTCTCATTCTCCATCACTAGGATCACATACAGAACACAAATCATAAAGACTTTTCAAGGGTTATAACGGGGTTTAGGATCAAGGTGGGAAATATTTGGGAATGTAGCTCAAAAGCCATCGAAACTAGTGGAGCAAAAATGAATCAACCCAATTTCGGATATATAAAACATATAAAACCAATCACTCCATTCAACAGCTTCTATCTTTATATAAATCCCATATAAATAGACCCATCTCTTAGAATTTAGGAGGAATTATGAACATGGATAATTTGTAACATTAAAAGCAATTTCCTCCATCACTTCACTTCTCTGTTTTTTTTTCTTTTTTTTTCTTTTCAAAATTACATCAACAATGGAACTCATGAATTGAGAATGAAAACATGTTCCTTTTCACCAACCATAGCCCTACCACAATTCCGGACACCCCCACACTTATTTCTCGCGTACCCTTACATGTCATAAGGATGAACAATGCTCCACTAACTCTACGGCTTGGGTAAAGGCATTATTATTTTTCGGATTTAAAGCTTGTAATATGGGTTCACAATAACGACATATCAAGCTCAAAGGGGTTCATAAAGGGAAAAATTAATTACAAGGTAGGCTATTTGGCTTATGTAGCTTATAACAAAGATAGCCTTAATCATGTTCATGCATGCATGTGTTAATATGACCTCAAAGACAATCAAGGCAAGTTCTAGAGAAACAAATCCAAGGAAAAATATCTCACATGAAAGAAAATAGTGACTGATATGAATGTGTCAGTCTGAAGGCTCAAAATCTCACCGGCTTTTGTTTACCAAATTCAGTCACTCCAATCTCAAGTAAAATAACTAAACTAATTAATTCTAAGTTGGAAGATTACTTATTCAATCATGTTATGAATTCTTCAAGCTTAACTGAATCTTGTTATTGTTTTATTTTTTTTTATTTTAACAAATATGAAAACACAACCTAAATCTCCTCCCCCACACTTAAAACTTACATTGTCCCCAATGTAAAGTAAAATGAACAGAAAGGGCAGAAATAACCAGCACATAAATGCGAAAATGAGAAAAGAAAAATGAAATTCCCTTGGGTTGCCTCCCAGGCAGTGCCTTTGTTTATTGTCGTGGGCTCGACTCCATGCTTCCTTCTTCAATCCGTATAAATCGGATCCTCAAGGTTCAATTTCTCCACATTCTCGACTTGGAAACCTTCATGGAATTGCTTAAGTCGATGGCCATTCACCTTGAATACTTTGGAAGTGGCAAAGCTTTGAATTTAAGCTGCACCATGAGGAAAAACATTAGTAACAAGAAAAGGTCCAATCCAACGAGAACACAACTTACCCGGAAATAAACGAAGCGGGGACTAGTATAGAAGAACTTTCTAACTAACTTTAAACTCCTTTCTAGAATCATTTTTTCATGAAAAGCCTTCGTCTTTTCCTTGTAAACCCTTGCACTCTCATAGGCGTCATTGCGAATTTCCTCCAACTCTTGTAATTGCAATTTCCTATGTTCTCCACTTTTATCCATCTTCATGTTAAAACTCTTGATAGCCCAATAAGTTTTGTGTTCTAGCTCAACTAGAAGGTGGCATGGTTTTCCAAATACCAATCGGTAAGGTAACATACCAATAGGTGTTTTATATGCAGTCCTGTACGCCCACAAAGCATCATCCAATCGCAAACTCCAATCTTTCCTACTTGGATTGACTGTCTTTTCAATGATGGACTTGATCTCTCGATTTGACACTTCCACTTGTCCACTAGTTTGCAGATGATATGAAGTTGACACCTTATGCATTACATGGTACTTTCTCAACAAAGTCGCCACAGTTCGATTGCAAAAATGAGTACCTCGATCACTTATTAGAGCTCTTGGAATTCCAAACCTAGAGAATATGTTAGATTTGATAAAATCTACAACAACTTTAGAATCATCAGTCCTGGTGGCTTTAGCTTTCACCCATTTTGAGACATAATCAACAACAAGTAAGATATAAACATAACTGAAAGATACAGGAAATGGTCCCATGAAATCAATGCCCCAAACGTCAAAAATTTCACAAAATAGTATGGGATTTTGTGGCATCTCATTCCTGTGGGATATATTACCTATCTTTTGACAAGGATCGCATAGCTTACAATAAAAATATGAATCTCAAAATAGAGATGGCCAATAGAAACCACATTCTAGCACTTTTCTCGTCGTTCTCTTGGCTCCAAAATGACGTCCACAAGCATAAGAATGACAAAAGGTTAAAATAGACATGATTTCATTTTCAGGCATGCACCTTCTGATTACTTGATCCGCACAATGCTTCCATAAGTATGGATCATCCCACACATAGTATTTGGCATCACTCTTAATCTTATCTCTTCGACCCTTAGACAAACCAGTAGGTAATATGTTAGTAACCAAATAATTTACAATATTTGCATACCAAGGTAATGGCACACTTGCGAAGAACAATTGCTCGTCAGGGAATGTTTCTTGCAAATGAAGTTTATCCTCGACATGAGCTAAATGACTTAAATTATCGGCGACACGATTTTATGTCCCTCTTTTATCTTTGATCTCCAAATCAAACTCACTCAAGAGAAGTATCCACATAATTAATCTTGGTTTTGCCTCTTTCTTCATCATCAAATAACGAAGAGATGCATGATCAGAGTAAACAATAACTTTAGTGCCAAGTAAATAAGATCGAAACTTTTCTAAAGCAAAAATAACAGCTAAAAGTTCTTTTGCAGTAGTAGTGTAATTTCTTCGAGCATCATTCAAAGTTTTGGAAGCATAATAAATGGCATGAGATGCTTTCCCAAGTCGTTGACCCAAGACGGCGCCGACTGCATAATCACTTGCATCGCACATTATCTCAAAAGGAACGCTCCAGTCAGGAGGCTGAATAACTGGGGTAGAGGTCAACAGTTCTTTTAGCTTATCAAACACCTTTTTACATATTTCATTGAACTCAAAAGCCACATCCTTTTGTAGTAACTTGCATAGGGGTGCTGCTATTTTGGAGAAGTCCTTGATGAATCTTCGGTAAAAACCTGCATATCCAAGAAAAGAATGAACTTCTCACACACTAGTGGGATAAGATAAGATAAAGATTGAATAATGTCAACTTTAACTTTGTCAACCTCAATTCCCCTAGATGAGACAACATGACCTAACACTATGCCTTGTTCAGCCATAAAATGACATTTTTCAGAGTTTAACACAAGGTTAGTTTCCATGCATCTTTGAAGAACAAGTGTAAGGTTGTGCAAACAATTATCAAATGAGTCTCCATAAACTATGAAATCATCCATAAAAACTTCTGTGATATGCTCAATATAATTTGAAAATATGCTAACCATACACCTTTGGAAAGTTACGGGGGCGTTGCAAAGACCGAAGGG